>CAUYLG010043149.1:0-165955 GCA_963573385.1 Cacajao melanocephalus
ACTGTGGGTCCCGCCCCCCACCTGCCCCCACAGTGACGCTGTGAGTTCCACCCCCCACATGCCCCCACAGTAACGCTGTGGGTTCTACCCCCCACCTGCCCCCACAGTAACACTGTGGGTCCTGCCCCCCACCTGCCCGCACTGTAATGCTGTGGGTCCAGCCCTCAACCTGCCCCCACCATAATGCTGTGTCTCAATCCCCTCCTGCCCCAACGGTAACACTGTGGGTCCACTCCCCACCTGCCCCTGGCTTAACCCTGTGGGGCCTGCTCCCTACTTCCTTGCCCAGGCCCAGGTGTGGGTGTTCCTCCCGAGGAATGAATGAGAGGCACCTGGGTGTGGTGGCCTCCTGAGCCTTGCTGACAGGGAAGCCGCTCTGCTTGGGCAGGGGACTGGCCCCGGCTCCCTTTAGAGCGGAGGCACCACTCACAGGGGCCATGGCTGGGAAGGTGTCCGCTGCTGCTGGGCAGCCTCAGCCAAGCCCAAGGGAAGCAGAACAGTGGCCACCAGTCACCAGGCCCAGGGTGGGCATCGAGGGAGGCTAGCAGGGGCCATACCCCACCCTTCTCCTTGTCTCCAAAGGTGCCTCTTCACACCTGAACTGATGGCCCCTGAAGGGTGGTGGCAGAGAAAGACACCGAGACTCCCGGGTGCGCCTGTCCGTCTCCCCAGCCTCCCCACCTCCTGACTTCACCCTGAGGTTCCAGCCACACTGGGCTCCCACTGGTTCCCTGCAGGGAGCTGCTTGGCCAGGAGCCGGGCATGATGTCCCTCCACCTAGAAGGTTCTATATGGCCATTCCTGAGACTCAGCTCACACACTAGCTTCCCCAGGAAGGCTCCCTGAACCCACGGCTCCATCAGGCCCCTCTGGGCTTCCCTTTTCAACACCCGGCCCGCAATGGGTGGCTGCTTGTCAGGGTTGCAAGGCTCACTGCAGACCTTGTCCCGGCAACAGCCCCAGACAGCTCATCCTGCCCCACTCTGTCTCCAGAAAGCCACCAGAAAGCGTCTGGGGATGGAACCAAGCCGCCTCTGCTCATCTCTGGCAACGTGTTGGCTTTTTCCGAGAGTGCTGCAAATCCATTTCCCTGACAGTGATGGGAATGGGTATTGTCAGTGGTGGGACAGCACATTATGAATGATTCCACTTGAGTCCATTTTTAAAAGGAGGAAATCAATATGCACTTCCCGGCATCATCCGCTCCCCACCCTTGACCTCTCTGCTCAGCCACCAGCTGCTCCCTGCCACCACCCTCTCTCCTCCTTCCTTCCCAGAAGGGGCCAGCCCTTTCTGGGAACTGCCGCCAAAGCCTCAGGGAAATTGGTCTTCTCTTCCAGGGAAAAGTGCTGGGTGCAGGCGGAGGCACCCATGCGGGTCCGAGGGCGGAAGAAGCCGATCTCCAAGGAGGGTCTGTGCTGGAGGAACTCCCAGGACTCTACATGCATGAGCCTTGCCTGCCTTGCGTTGGCCCTGACCAGGATTCACACATGTTTTGTCTGCAAAACTCATGGGAGCACCAAGACGGCAGGCCTAGGAACTGGCCTAGGATCCACCTGATGGGCAAGGAAGCAACCTCAGAGGCAGGGAAGCAACACCCAGAGACACACAGCTCAAAGGTGGAAAAATCTGGATGCCAAGACGGCTACAGCTGACCGCTCCAGGAACCGGTCCTAGGGCCACACCGCCCATGTTCAAACCCAGCTCCATTACCTACCAGCTGTACGACCCTGGACAAGTCCATGTTTGCAAACCTCCATGCACTCGCCTTTAGAACAAGACAGAGCTGACAGGGCGCGGTGGCTCACGCCTGTAATCCCAGCACTTTGGGAGGCTGACGCGGGTGGATCACAAGGTCAAGAGATCAAGACGACCATCTTGGCCAACATGGTGAAATCCTGTCTCTACTAAAAATATAAAAATTAGCTGGGCGTAATCCCAGCTACTTGGGAGGTTGAAGCAGGAGAATCGCTTGAACCTGGGAGGCGGAGGCTGCAGTGAGTCGAGATCACACCACTACACTCCAGCCTGGCGACAGAGCAAGACTCTGTCTCAAAAAAGAAAAAAGAACAAGATAAGACAAATGCACCCTACATATGGCAACGTGAGCCCATCCAGAAAGGGCCTAACCAGCACCAGCCCCTGTTCCTTCCCCTGGCTGGTCTCCCCAGGACCTCAGTGAAGGCCACAAACTTTGTTCAAAGGCCTCTGGGGTGGCCAGCCCAGCCACGCCCATGCCGGGAAGCCTGCAACCTCAATGATACCAGCAGGATGGCCTTCTTGGCCTCAGGCTAAGGTTCAAAATGAGTGTTCAATAAAAATTCTCTTTATTAACTCCCCCACATCCCAAAGTCAGGCCATTCATTGTTCTGTTCTGCTTTAGAAGCATTTCCACAAATCCAGTCTCCAGAGGCAACATGACTCAACAAAGAAGATATCAACAAGGCAACCCGCCTCCCAGCGGTGCCACCAGCCAACCGGCTCTGTGACCTGAGACTCCATCCTTCCCACTCTGGGCCTCAGTTTCCCCTTCTGTAAGGGGTTGCTCCACATGAGTCACTAGGGCTCCTCTAGCCAGGAGCAGCTCCTTCTTCCTGAGCAAGAGGCAGTTTCCACAGGGCCCATGTCAGTCGGGGTCAGCTTTCCTGCCCCGCAGCAGCCACCAACCTCATTGTAGTGACTTCATCAGAGATGCAGTCTATGCCACACCACCCTGAACATGCTTTGGGCATCCCAGAAATGCAGTCGTGTGGTGAGGGGAGGGCCAGAGGAGGGGAGGCAAGGACAAGAACTGGAGAGTCACTGATGGTCACACAGCTTCATGACCACACCAGGGCCTGCCAGGAGCAGAACTCCCCAGCGCCCCAGGTACAGCCCATGGAGGTCCTAACTGCAGAGTGGGCGCTGCACAGACACAGGAGAGTAGACCCTGGGGCCACACTGCCTGCGTCATTCAGCCATGCCAGCTTCAGTCAAAAACACTCGTCTGCCCGAAGCTCCCAGAGTTCAGTCATTCTTCAGTCATTTCATGAACTAGAGTCAGGCACCAGCAGCAGCGACCCCTGCCCCCAGACAGCCACTGGATGAGGCCCACCCTGTGCCCCCTCCCCTCCTCCATCCTGTGTTCCCCTGAACTCTCCAGCACCAGGCCTCAGATGAAGCCCCATGCAGAGCTGCTGCATGGCAGCCAGGAAGGACATCATGCCCCTGGCAGCATCCTCAGCAGTGTCGGAGGCGTGTGAACCAGAGCAGCTCCATCTTTGATAGGGGCTGGGTAAAATAAGGCTAAGATCTACTGGGCTGCATTCTTTTATTTATTTATATTTATTTATTTGAGATGGAGTCTCCCTCTGTCGCCAGGCTGGAGTGCTGTAACATGATCTCAGCTCACTGCAACCTCCGCCTCATGGGTTCAAGCGACTCTCCTGCCTCAGCCTCCTGAGTAGCTGGGACCACAGGCGTGCACCACTAAGCCCAGCTAATTTTTGTATTTTTTAGTGGAGATAGGGTTTCACCATATTGGCCAGGCTGGTCTCGAACTCCTGACCTTGTGATTCGCCCACCTCGGCCTCCCAAAGGGCTGGGATTACAGGTGAGAACCACTGCCTCCAGCCCTGGGCTGCATTCTTGGACTAAGTCGCAGGATAAGATAGGAGGTCAACACAAGAGGCAGGTCATAAAGACCTTGCTGATTAAACAGCCTGCAGTAAAGAAACTGGCCCAAACCCATCAAAACCAAGGTGGAGATGACTGCTACACTCCCACCAATGCCATGACAGTTACCCTATATGGTCTAAAAAGGGGAGGCATGAATAATCCACCCCTTGTTTAGCATATCATCAAGAAATCACCATAAAAATGGGCACCAACAGCCCTCAGGATTGCGCTGCCTAGGGAGTAGCCCTTCTTTATTCCTTTACTTTCTTAAAAAGCTTGCTTTCACTTTACTCTGCGGACTCGTCCCAAATTTCTTCTTGTGCAAGATCCAAGAACCCTCTTTCGGGGTCTGGGTCAGGACCCCTTTCCGGTAACAGGAGGGTGCCAGCTAAGTCAGCAGGTTACTATTCCGACCACACACGAGATGCCACTGGGGTCACAAGAACCTCGACTTGCCCTTGCTGGCAAATCGCCCAGTAGGAACTAGGTCTAGCCAGGCCACCTCAGGAGAGAAGAGAGGGCCCAGGACGCAGCTAAGGCACTTTTTCCTGCTCTGCTTCTATCAGGGAACCACAGCAGGGGTGTGGGGAGCGCCAGTGGGACTCCACTCCAGAAACAGAAGAAAAGTACTCTGAAAACAAACCCCCTCCTGACTTGGTTTGCCCCTGAGCCTCTTCCTCTGCACCCCCGGGGCCCACCCACCCCACCAGGAGAACTTCGCTTTTTACAAGCAAAATTCCAAGACAGGGCATGCTTTTGTAGCCTGTTTTTCTTGTGTTAATTCACATGTTTAGTAAATCTTTCCAGGGCTGCCTCACCTTCAAGCTAATCAGCTGCCCACAGTACACAGTGGTTCCCAAGGGCACAAAGAAAAGAAAAAGGTAAATAACGCAGAAACTCACTGTAAGGAAAGGAAGGTGCAAATAACTCAGATCTCACTGCTCCCACGTCAGTCCGGTACTTTCTCTGAACCTCTGTTTGTTTACAGAGCAAAATTGCCAGATAGGGCCCCATTTTGTAGCCTGCTCTTTGTACTTAAGCTTCTAGGAGGAGCATTTTATCCTGTGAATTCCTATGTTTAGTAAACCTTCGAATGGCTGACAGGCATTCAATTTAATCACTCCGTCATTTAGCTAGCCATTCCCCTAAAGTGGGGACCTTAAGTAGTTGCCAATCTGGGGCCGTATAAATAAAGCCTCAGGGCCTCTCTGGGGAGGAACCATTCACCCAGGGCAGATTCTCACCTGGGGCCTTCCCCTCAAAGCCCCTCCTCACCTTCACCCTCTTCCGGAGGAGACCCAGGAATCCCAGCTGGCAGTTCTTTCTTGCTCCCTGAAGCAAACTGCCCACCCCCAGCCTCAGCCTCAGCTTCCCTTCTGCGCCCCTGGGGGGTCTCTCGCCCTCTGTGTGAGATGGTCACTTTGTCCACAAAACTGACCGATAATGAGTTGGTTACTGGGTTGGGGAAAATGGAGATAAGCATTGAGGAGTGGGAAGGGATCGTTCCCTGCCCAGGCCCCAGCCAGGCCATGCTAGTCACCCCTAGTCAGTGCCCAGCAGCAGCGCCCAGCCACGGCAGGCCCTCCAGACTGTGAACCCCGCACGCAGAGGAGCAAGGAACATCAGTGAAATTCAGAGGCAGAAAAACAGGAAAGACCACAGATAGCAGGAAGAGCATCGGGAAGACAATGAGAGGGGCCGGGCACCTGGCTGGAGGGGCGTCAGTGCCACCCTGTGCTGGCTGACCTGAGCAAGGGGGCAGTGGCATCCCATGGACAGCTCCCTGGGACTCACTAGGCCTCTGACTGGGATGGAGCTGGCACCACTGCAGGCCTGGCTGGCCCTGCCTATGAGGAGAGGTGCAGGTGGCCCTTCCTGAAGCGTACCCTGGGCTCAGGGGCAGCGAGGCAGGAGCTGCTTGGGGAGAGGTCAGTGCGTGGCCCCACACGTGGTCCAGCCCTGGGAGGTGGTGCTCCTGGTGGCCTCTCCCCAGCTCTGCGCCTCTGAAGGCTGCTCCCCCTCCTGCTGCCTCTGCCTTTCTCGCCACAGCCTCTGTTCCCAGCTCCCCAGGCGTCACTTCCTGGAACCTGCCTGGCCCAGCTGGGAGCAGCCCCTGGGCAGTGGACACACTCAGAAGGGGACAGATGGGTGATGCAGTCATGATGGGTGGACCAGGCTGAGGCCATGGGCCCCAAGGACAAGCACCAAGGGCTCGGAGTGCACACAGCTACCCGCCAAGGGGCTGCCAGCCAGACAGGCTAAGCTCCAGGGTAGGCAGGCAGGGCAGGCCCAGACAGGACACAGGGCCCAGCAGCCCCACCACCATGTGCTAGCTCCACGCAGCTCAGCAAGCTCCTGAGGCCGTGGCTGTGTGGGCATCTCTGGAGCCGGCCAGAGCCCAAGGGGAGGGGAGAGGCAAAGGAAGCAGGTGCCAGGTGAGAACTGGTGAGGCCCATGTGCCAGCATCTGACGGGCTCCCCTGAGTACCGGGCATGGAAGGCGGGGGGGCCACATCTGAGCAATCCTGAAGAGCAGTAAAGTCCCAGTGGTCACCAGGCTGCTGGGAGGGCTGCTGGCCACTGCAGGGTCTGCGTCAGCTGCAGAGCTACCAGCCAAGGCCACCTCACCAGGCAGCTCACACCCAGGGGCCTTCTTTGCCCAACAGGGGAAGCCACTGTGGGCCACTTTGGCCACTGCTCCCTGGCCATCAGCTGAGGCTAAAATTGGTCTGCTTGGCATCCCAACTTACCCGTTCCTGCCCCTGCTTGATGCCAGGTTCATTCCCTGAAAGTCATCCTTCCCAGCACACCCTCTCAGAATCTGCTTCCTGGAGCTGCTGTGTGACCATCACCATTGGGTCCCAGGGATGCGGCAAGGCTACTACCCAGCCTCCCCTCTCCCCTTCTGACCTCAGCTGCCCTCTTCCTCCACCTGGACCTCTGCAGCTCCCCAGGGACTGTGCCTATGGCCGCCTGGGAGCAGCCCCCTCCTTGCTCACTGAGGCCATCCTCCCGCTGGCTCTGCCTCCCTGCAGCCTCTGCCCGCTGTGCTGCACTGTCTCGAGGCTGGCCAGGAGTCCCCTCTGCACGGCGCCTCTGAGTATGCGCACTTGAGCCAGGGCAGGACCACTGTGGCTCGGAACAAAGCTCGTGGGGAGCCGCTGACCGTTGCTAGTCGCTTCGATTCTGAACTCATGAGGGTGCTCCAGCTTGGGGATTTCTCACCCATGAGACTCAGAAGTGGGGCAATCAAGGACCCCACTGGAGTGTCATTCCTGGTTGTCCCTATGGTGGGACCCCCCACATCACAGGAATGAAGACAAAAAGCACAAAAATGCCACAAAGGAAGTAAAGGGTCACTGGAAAGAGCGGAGGTGGCCCCAACTCGGCCTCTTGGGGAAGGTACAAGGTCCAGCTTGGGAGAGGCAGGCACAGCCTACCTCGCTGTGACATGGGTAAAGCGGTGGTGGGGGTGGCAGGTGACTAGGCAGGAGCACCCCGGCATGTGGCCAGGCAAGCCCATGGCTGTCCCCACATGTGCAGCTGTGATCAGCATGAATGCACCAAGTGTCCTGGTCAGCTTGGGCTGCTGGAACAAAGTGCCACAAGCCAGGCGGATTAAACAACCCAGCTTCAGTGTCTCACAGCTCTAGATGCGAGGAGTCCAAAATCAGGGTGCCCCATGAAGGCCAGGAGGGAAGGCTCTGTCCCTGGACTCTCCCTGTGGCTGCAGATGTCCTGTGTCTTCACGTCACCTCCCTGTGTGTGTCCTCATCTCCTCTTATAAGATTCCAGTGGTTGGATTAGGGTTCCTTTACCTTGACTACCTCTATAAGGACCCTAGGTCCAAATAAGGTCACTTTTCGAGTTCCTGGGGGTGATGACTTCGGCACAGGAGTTTGGGAGAACAGGCACAAGTCAGCCCACACCACCAAGTCCTGGCTGACACGTGTGCCTCACCACATCAAGGAAGGCATGGCCAAGAAGGTGGAAAGCCTGCTGGGGGCTCCTGCGTGTCCTCAAGGCTACTGGCCACCAGCTCCATGTGGCCACCCGGGAGGCAGCAGCAGAGGAGAGAGAGGCCTGGAGCCCACGGGCCCCAAATCCTTGCTGTCAGTCATCAGCTCACTCCCTGCCCGCTTTGGGCTCTAAAATAATACACTGATTTTTTGAGCCAAGGCTAACTTTAGTTACCAGTGACACTGCTAACAGGGGAAAAGTAAGTCATCCTCATTAGAACCGAATCTAAATGAATGAGCTAGCCTGTGTCTCACTGGGATTCGAGCTGCTGCTTTTTTTTTATTGTCACAGTTTGCTGACATGGTTCTTTCTAATTTGGAGCAGCCTGAAAGAAACCTTTTCCAAACGTGACACATTACCATTTGAGAATTTTTTTTTTTTCTGGTGGAGTTTTGTTCTGTTGCCCAGGCTGGACTGCAATGGCGCAATCTTGGCTCACTGCAACCTCCGCCTCCAGGGTTCAAGCAATTCTCCTGTCTCAGCCTCCCGAGTAGCTGAGATTACAGGCATGCACCACCACTCCCGGCTAATTTTGTATTTTTAATGGAGATGGATTTCACCATGTTGGTCAAGCTGGTCTGGAACTCTCAACCTCAGGTGACCCACCTGCCTCGGCTTTCCAAAGTGCTGGGATTACAGGCGTGTGACCCACCACGCCTGACCCCATTTGGGAAATATTAAAGGAATTGATTGTTTTGCTTATCTGCTGCTATTTAACACACCATCCCAAGATGTAGTGGCTTAAAACATATCATATGATAGTATCTCACTGTCCAGGGGGTCAGAATTGGAGCGGGACTCAGCTGGACGATTCTTCTGCTCTGTGGAACATGACATTGGGTGATGGAGGTCACTCTGTGGGGTTCAGACTGCAGCACAGCTGGCCTGGAGGTCCAGGACATGCCCACTCTCATGCCCAGCACATGGGTGGGGATGTGGCCCCCCACCCTCTCCTGGTAGTCTCTGGCCTCTCTGCAGAGCAGTCAAGCTTCTGACATATGGCTCTGAGCCCCAGGAACTAGTGGTCCAGACAGAGGTGGTGGGAGCCCAGGCCTAAGCCTGACCCCACAGATGGGGAAGGGCTCAGGCCCCTTCATTGTGGGGAGAGTGTTTTGGAGAGGAGCAGAGGGAATCACAGTGGACAGCCAGCTGTCCTGCCCCTGAGGTTTGGAGCCAAGGTGCTCAGCCTGCAAAGCACCCCAGACTCTGAGGAGATTTGGCACAACGCTCCCTCACACACACAGACACACATGCACTCACTCTGTCATACACACTCACTCATGCTCACACCTCACACTCAGACTTGTCCCGTGTGCAGGCTCTCTCTCATATGCAGGTGCCCACACTTACACCTACACCTCTTGCCCACACTCATACACACTCACAATCACATGCACATACTCACACACCCATTTGTGCAACATGAAGTGGCAGATCCCTGCGGGACAGTCACAGAAGTGCGTGGAGACAGCCGCGTCCTCGGGAGTGCTTAGCAGACAGCCTCCAAGGACCAGGCTGGCTCCACCCTGGGAGGCGGCACAGGGTGGCCAGGGATGGAGATGGGAGCCAGGAGATGGGGACCAGGAGACAGGCACCAGGAGGCAGTGCCAATCCAGGTGCCTGAAGCCCCTGCTTTTCAGGAATCAGCTTCACAATGTATGGACGCAAAGCCACCAGCACCAGACGCACGCACTGACACCTGCAGGGCATCCAGCCAGCAAAGGGTCTCGTTTAACCCTACGGTGTTTTTTGTTTGTTTGTTTATTACTTACCAACATTGATTGCTTGATTGATTGATTGATTGAGACAGAGTCACGCTCTGTTGCCCAGGCTGGAGTGCAGTGGCACGATCTCAGCTCACTGCAACTTCTGCCCCCCTAGTTCAAGCAATTCTCCTGCCTCAGCCTCCTGAGCAGCTGGGATTACAGGCATGCGCCACCACACCCAGCTAATTTTTGTATCTTTAGTAGAGACAGGATTTCACCATGTTAGTCAGGCTGGTCTCGAACTCCTGACATCAAGTGATCTGCCCACCTCAGCCTCCCTAACTGCTGGGATTAGACTTGAGCTACCGTGCCCCGCCACTTATCAACATTTAAAACTCAGTAAATAGCATATAAAATGAGGGAGGTTTCTGACTTCTCTTGAAAAACTAGAAGACCTAGGAACTCATGTGATGCCAGCTTGAGGGCTGGGCCTGCCCAAGCACCCCACATCAGCTGGCCCAGCCCCAGCCTGCCTTTCCAGCCCACCAACGCCTACAGCTGATGACCTCCGTGTCATACAACATCAGCTCTTAGAAGTCATCTGCCTCAACCGTCGTTTCCTGCCACTCAGGCCACTGAGCTCAGAGCTCCTCAGGCAGGGCAGGGCGTGCTGCCCAGCACCACTCCCTGTCCTTCACTCTCCCCTCCTCAGGGTCTCACCTGGCTTCATGCCCTTGGTAGATACCCTACAAAGCCCCGAGGACTTGACCAGGGGGACTGAAACGCAGGTTCACCAGACTCCAAGAACTGGCTCAGCAGGTGGATGCAGGTCTGCCTGGGGCCAGGCTGATGCCAGGCTCTCCATTTCCTATGGGTCCCGGGGGCCTCATCCTGCTCTGCCAATGGGACCCCAACTCCTGGGGCTCCTGCCTCCCACCGTCACCCCTCCACAGCCCACCCTGGTACAACACAGCACTCACACAGGCCTCCCCTATGGCCAGCGTTCAGTTGAACCGAGAGGACCCAGGCCCACCTCCCATGTAAATAAAGGAAACTCCAAGCTCCCAGCCAGAGCGGACGGCCTCAGGTGATGATGCCTACCCTCGGCATTGTAGTGAGGGTGAAAGGCAACAACACAGCCGCGATCTGACACCTGGTAGGTGCATAGGAGATGAGAGCTACCTGCATCATTATCATCACAGAAAACCTCACATCCTCTCCATACTAAATTTGGCCAACAGTGTATGGTGGAAGGTATTCGTTAGTTCCACCATATGTCCTAATTGGAACCATAGCCTGAACCACCACCGCTTGCCAGAAGCCAAAAAAAAAAAATGTTTTTTCTTGACTCACTGCAGACTGGCACAGTTACCAGGCACATGTCTTGCCTGTGACTCTAGGATTTCTCCCTGACTGTTCACACTGGTCTTCACCTCAGCAATAGCCCACAGCCCAGGGCTCATGGGGACGCCCTTGAAACCCAGCAGAAGCCAGGCACCAGCAGTGAGATTTCAGATGCTGCACCCCCGGTACTTCATTGAACAAGTCTGTGGGGTACAGCAGCCATGCATGTAAGTGCTGGGCAGATGAGGAGCCAGCCCGGGCAGCTCAGTGCAGAGGGAGGGCCGGTGCAAAGTGCACACACGCAGCTCCACATCAGAGGACAGCGTGACAGACGGCAGGGGCTCCTGCAATGGGGAGCTGCCGGGATGGCCCAGAAACGGCACCATCTGCCAGCCATGAGTGGAGGACGCCATGCTGGGGGCAGTGCCCAACCTCCACCACCTCGGAACTGGGAACCAGTTGTTCCATAGGTCACTGTCAGTAAAAAGAGGGCCATGTGTGCCTACATGCTGAAGGAGCAGACCAGCCATAATGGAGTGGTTTCTATAGAGCACAACGTTTTGCATGAGTGCCGCTGACGCTGAGGAGAGAGACAGCCCAGGACACTGCTTCAGCGCTTCCTTGCCTTGCCCACTTCTTGCTCCACTCTGTGTGTGGTCTCTAACCAACTTCACACAGATGGGAATGAAGTGGCCGGCCCCTGCCCTCATCCGGCCTCTCCCTGTCTCCTGAGCTTCTCTGTCAATATCCGTGGGGAGCCCCAGGCATCTGCACATGTGTGCAGCCCAGAGAAGTATCGCATTAACACCCCACAGGACAAACCTTTACTGGGGAGAACGCAGAACCAGGAAGCAAATGCCTCCTCCCTTCTCTCCTACCCCTGCCCCGAGGCCTGGGTGGAGCTTCTCGGGGCTGCAGCTCAGCGGGACACCCTCCTGCGGGCTCTCGCTCCAACCTGGCTCACTCCCTGCCCCTCACTCCTGCTCTCTGGATTTGCACCCACTAAGGACAGCATCCTTGGCACAGAGACACCACGCAGCGTCACCCGTCCAGGACATCCTCGCTCGGAAGGTCTTCAGGGTCACCTTGCTCAACCCTAGACCTCTCTTTTCATTTTATGGATGAAGAAATAAGGCTGTAGGGGAGGAAAAAATGTATTTTCTTCACCCACCGATAGGTTGATGGCTAAGGCCCCTGTAATAAAAGACAGATCAGGAAGAGAAAAGCGCACGTTTGTGTTAATGTAACTCTTACCTGACACGGGAGCCTTCGCAAGGAAAGGAAGGCTCAAGCAGGGAAGCCTGTGTGTTTTTTGCTAGTCTGATGAAGTGGGTGGTCATGGAGAAGTGTGATCTATGGCAGTAACCCCGGGGGAGGTCAGCGAGGCCTGTCTGTTTAGTTTCTTCGCTGTCACCCAGTGTCTTCAGAGATAGGGGCCTTCCTTTCCTCTAGGTATAAAGAGGGTAGCTCTCCAATGAGGGGCTTGCGATCTACCTCAGCGGAAGATCAGAACATCCTAGGTTTCATGACCTGCTTTAGGGGAGAAAGGTGGCGAGGGAGTCAGAGAAACTTTCCTGCTGCTTCCTCAAATGCCAAGCTTTCACATGTTGGGGTAGCATACCCTGAACCCCATCAAGACCCAGAGTTGAAAAGGGAATTAGTTGTCCTAGCATAGATAGGAGCAGAGTCACATCTGGATCTCCTAAGCCAACTCTCCTTGCTTTTCACCCCACTGTCTCATTTCCTGCCACCTCATACGTTTATCTGTGGCAGGGCCAAGGCAGAGAATACGGAACAAAGGCGATGGCATTCAGTGGAGACAGTTCAGGACCCACTTTCCCCGCTTCTCTCACTAAGTTCACTAGGGGCCTGGGAAATTGTGCAAGAGACATGCTACCAAAGGAGGTCTCTGAAACAGGTAAGAAGACACTAAACTGCTTTGGGACTCCAGGACTGATGAAGAGCACAGTGGCAGGGCATCAGTGGCAGGGGGTCTTGCATCCGCCACCCAACAGGAAAAGGCCACCCAGGCTCAGCGCTTCCCAACCCCAACCTAACAACAGAAGGCAGCCCAGGTGGGCTATAACTCCCCCAGAATCACGGAGTCCTCCATAGACACACGCATGCACGCACGCACGCACACACGTGCATGCGTATCAGGCAAGCCCGACACCAACAGCAAGAGTGACGGATTAGAAGACCTATCAGAGTGGCAAAGGAGATGCTCTCCTTCCTCGTGAGCCTGAGATTTCCCTTTTTCCCTGAGAGATGCCAGGGCAAGTGGCAGGCAGAGCCAGCATGAAAGGCTACTGCGGGCAGCTTAGTCCATAGAGGCCCCTCCTCCTTCCCTAACCAGCAACAACTGAACAGGCAGGTGAGGGCCCAGCTGCAGCAGGTGGCCCATTCTAGGGGCCTTTTGGTCCAAGACTCTCCAGCCCAACCCAGAGACACACGGACATCCAGAGGGCACCAGTAGGGTAGTGGTGTCACTCCTTCCTCCCCAAAGAAACACTGGGTAACCCAACCTAGAGAAACTTCTTCCACCCACAGGCAGCATCAGCAAGGACCAGTAGGAGCCTCATAGCACCAGATAAACCAGGCAGACCAAAGTCACAGCACAGAGGCTTTTCAAAGCCGCATTCGCACCACAACGGATAGAAGTGTACTGCATGCCAAACCTAAACGGCGTGACTGCATGCTAAAATAAAAGATTTATATAAGACCCAGAGTCTCCTAATGTGTAATAGAAAAACGTCCAAGATACAATAAAAAATCATCTATCATACCAAGAACCAAAAAAAATCACAACTTGAGTGAGAAGAGACAATTAACACCAACATCAAGATGAATCAGATGTTGGAATTATCTGACAAGGATTTTAAAACAGAGATTATAAAAATGCTTCAAGCTAGGAGTTGTGTCTCATGCCTGTATTCCCAGCACTTTGGGAGGCTGAGGCAGGTGGATCACTTGAGGTCCAGAGTTCAAGACCAGCCTGGGCAACCTGACAAAACCCCACCTCTACAAAAAATACAAAAATTAGCTGGGTGTGGTGGCTCACCTGTAGTCCCAGCTACTCGGGAGGCTGAGGTGGAAGGATCATTTAGGCCCAGGAGGCAGAGGTTGCAGTGAGCCAAGATCACATCACTGCACTCCAGCCTGGACTAGAGTGAGACTCTGTCTCAAAATAAAAATAAAAATGCTTCTTCCTGCCGGGCACTGTGGCTCATGCCTGTAATCTCAGCTTTTTGGGAGGGGAAGGCAGGTGGATCACTAGATCAGGAGTTCGAGACCAGCCTGGCCAACATGCTAAAACCCCATCTCTGCTAAAAATACAAAAATTAGCCAGGGATGGTGGCGCATGCCTGTAGTTCCAGCTACTCAGGAGGCTGAGGCAGGAGAATTGCTTGAACCCAGGAGACAGGTGTTGCAGTGAGCTGAGATTACACCACTGCACTACATCCTAGGCAACAAAGCAAGACTCCATCTAAAAAAAAAAAAAAAAAAGACACTTTTGCCTATAATCCCAGCACTTTGGGAGGCTGAGGTAGATCACCTGAGGTCAGGAGTTCAAGACCAGCCTGGCCAACATGGTGAAACCCCATCTCTACTAAAAATGCAAAAATTAGTCAAGTGTTGTAGTGTGCATCTGTAGCCCCAGCTACTTGGGAGGCTGAGGAAGGAAAATCTCTTGAACCCAGGAGACAGAGGTTGCAGTGAGCAGAGATCACACCACTGTACTTCAACTTAGGCAACAGAGTAAGACTCCATCAAAAAACAAATTTAAGAAACAACTACAAATTCTCTGTAACAAATTACAAAACATAAAATCTCAGCCCCCAAACCATAAACTATAAAACGAACCAGCTGGACGTGGTGGCTCATGCCTGTAATCCCAGCACTTTGGGAGGCTGTGGTGGGCAGATCACCTGAGGTCAAGAATTCAAGACCAGCCTGGCCAACATGATGAAAAATCTCTATTAAAAATACAAAAATTAGCCAGGCATGGTGGCGCGTGCCTGTATTCCCAGTTACTCAGGAAGTTGAGGGAGGAGGATCGCTTAAACCTGGGAGACGGAGGTTGCAGTGAGCTGAGACTGAGCCATCATACTCCAACTTAGGGAACAGAGCAAGACTCTGTCTTAAAAAGAAAAAAAAATAACCAAATGGAAATCAGAAAAATGTAATAAGAAATAAATGTAATAACGTTTAATGTAATAACAAATACAAATCTTGCTGAATAGGTTCAATAGTATTATGGAGATTATAGAAGGTGGAATCAGATAAATGAAACAAAACAATAGAATTTGTTCAGTCTAAACATTGAAGAGAACAGATAAACAGAATTTCAGAAACCTGCAGGACCGTGATGAAAGATCCAACATTTATATCAGTGAAGTACTAGAGGAAGAGGAGAAAGAGTGGGGCTTCAAGAGTATTGGCTGAAAACTTCCCAAATTAGACAACAGAGACAAATCTCCAGAGCCAAGAAGCTGAACAAAACTAAATGGGATAAGTCCAAAGAATTTCACCCCAAGACACATCTTTGTCTTTTTAAAACTAAAGACAAAGAAAAATTTTGAGAGCAGTGAGAGAAGATGACCTATAAGGGAATACCAATTCAAAGGACACTAGAATTTTTATCTGAAATAGGGGAGGATACAAAAAAGTAGCACAATGGTGTTCCAGGTGTTGAAAGAAAAGAAACATCAACCATGAATTCTATGTCCAATTCAACTATACTTCAGAAATTGAGGAGAAATTAAAACATTCTTAGCAGAAAGATAGACAAAAGAACTTATTGCTACTAGACCTACCATTACAGATTGGGTAAAGGAAGTTCTTAAAAGAGATAAGTGAAAAAAGAAGGAATTTTGGACCACAAGGAAGAAAGTAAGAAATATAGAAAGGGCTCGCTGTAACAGACTGTCCTTTTACTTGTGGATTGTATAAATCACATTTAATGACTGAAACAAAAAATTATAACAGCATTTTACACCCAAGACAATTATATTTAGTGTAGGGAAGATAAAAGGACCTAAATGTAAGTAAGGTTTCTACACTTGATTCAAAGTGGTAGGACGTTGACACCAATAGACTATTGTTATAAGTCACACATATGTATTATAATATCAAAGCAAGCACTAAAAATCTATGCAGCTATATTCCCAAAAAAAGCACTATAAGTAAGTCATATTGAATCTTAAAAGGTACTCAAATAACCTGCCCAAAGGCAAGAAAAGGGAAACAGAGGAACTAAAACTAGAGAATACAAATAGAAAATAGAACATTAATTGTTAAACTTAAGTGTTAATATCACAATATTACCTTCAATATAAACAGTCTAAATACTCCAACCAAAAGATAGGAAAATAACTAATTATATGCTGCTTATGACAAACTCTCCTCAAATTCAATGACTTACATAGGTTGTGAGTAAAAGCATGAAAAAGACATACCATGCAAACATTAATTTTTTAAAGGGAGTGGCTATATTAACAACAGATAAAGTATACCTCAGAGAAAAAGAATTCGTAGAGGCAAAAAAGGATATTGCATAATGAGAAGCAGATCAAACCATCAGGACGATACCATGATTCTAAATGAAAATATACCACACAACAGAGCTTCAAAATACATAAAGCAAAAACTGATAGAGCTAAAAGATAAAATAGATAAGGCCACAATTATAGCTGGGAACATAATATCCCCCTTTAAGCAACTGATAGAACTACTAGACAGAAAATCAGCAAAGATATAGTATTGTGAACAACAGAATCAACCAAAAAGATCTAATTGACATGTGTAGAATACTGCATCCAATACAGCAGAACACACATTTTTTAAGCAGCCAAATGAAACAGTCACCAAGTTAGGCCATATCTGATTCCATAAAACAAATCTCAACAAGTTTAAGAAAATTGAAATCATACAGAGTGTGCTCTTTGACCATAATGAAATCAATAACAAAAACATAAGAAAATCTTTGTATACATAGAAATTAAACAACACACTTCTAAATAACATATGAGTCAAAGAGGAAGTCTCAAAGGCAATTTTAAAAATAGTTTGTGTGACGAAGCTAAAGCAATGCTGAGAGGAAATTTTATAGCACAATTTATATTTGTATTTGTTATTCATAACATATTAGCACAACGTATATTTGTAATTATTGTTTATAACATATTAGAAATAATCTAATCAATAAACTCAAATTAATGACCTAAGGTCCTTCCCTCAAGAAACTAGCAAAATAAACTCAAAGCAAGTGAAAGGAAGGAAATAAAGAACAGAAGTCAATGAAATTAAACATAAAAATAAAACACTAGAAAAATGAATGAAACAAGCTGGATGTGGTGGCTCACGCCTGTAATCCCAGCACTTTGGGAGGTTGAGGCGGGTGGAGCATGAGGTCAGGAGTTTGAGACCAGCCTGGCCAACATGGTGAAACCCAGTCTTTACTAAAGATACGAAAATTAGCCTGGTGTGGTGGTGTGTGCCTGTAGTCCCAGCTACTTGGGAGGCTGAGGCAGGAGAACCGCTTGAACTTGGGAGATGGAGGTTGCAGTGAGCTGAGATGGTGCCACAGCACTCCAGCCTGGGTGACAGGGCAAGACTCTGTCTCCAAAAAAAAAAAAAAAAGAATAAAACAAAAAATTGATTCTTAGAGAAATGAAATTAATAAACTTCTAGCAACACCAACAAAAGACAGAAGATACAAATCATCAATATCACTACAAATCCAAATCCTACAGTCATGAAAAAGATAATAACAGAGTACTATGAACAACTTTACACTCATAAATTTGGCAACATAGAAATGGACCAATTCACTGAAAACTGTAAAGTACCAAAATTCACCAAGACAAAATAGACAATCTGAATAGCTCTATAACCATCAAATAAATTGAATCCATCTTTTAAAAGGTCTCAAAAAAGAACTATCCAGAACCAGTTTATTTCATAAGGGAATGCTGTCAAACATTTACAGAATTAACATTAATTGTACAAATCTCTTCCAGAAAATAGAAAAGGAGGGAATTCTTCTCAAATCATTTCACAGACCAGAATTGTCCTGTTACCAAAACCAAACAGAAAACTATAATTCAATATCTCTCATGAATGTAGATGCAAAAATCCTCAACAAAACTAAAAAGAAATCTGACAAGGTATAAAAAGTATTGCATACTATGACCAGATGGAATTTACTTCATGGATCCAAGACTGATTCAACATTTGAAATTTTATCTATATAATGTACTGTATCAACAAACTAAAGAAGAGCAATTATATAATCATATCAATTGGTGCAGAAAACACATTTGACAAAATCTCAATATCCATTCATAATTTTTTATAATCTCTTAGAAAATTAGGAATTGAGGGGAATTAACTCAACTTGTTAAAGAATATCTACCCCAATAAACTATAGCTAACATTATACTTAATAGTGAAAATCCAGATGTTTTCTCCCTAAAATCAGGAGTAAAGCAAAAATATTCACTCTCATCATTCTTATTCAGCATGGTGCTAACTAGAAGTTCTAGCCACTACAATAAGGCAAGAAAAAGACATGAAATAAAAGGCAAAAAGTTCAGAAAGAAAGATACAAAGCCACCTATATTTGAAGATGACATAATTGTACTCAAAAAATCTCAAGGAATCTACACCACACACAAAACCTCCTAGAATTAGCAGGTGAGTTCAGCAAAACCACAGGATACAAGATCAACTCTCAAAAATCAATCACATTTCTATAACTAACAATGAAGTCCAGAAAGCAAAATTTAAAACACAATACCGTTTACAGTTACTCCAAAGAAAATGGAATACTTAGACATACAATTAATGAAACATGTACAAAATCTGTAAGCCAAAATACTGATGAAAGAAATCAAAGAAGACTTAAATGAAGAGACATTCCATGTTCATGGATTGAAGACTTAAAATAGTAAAGATGCCAATTATTTATCAAATTGTTTGATAGATTTAATGTAATTTCTGTCTAAATCCAGCAAGTTTTAATGCAGACAAATTTATTTTAAAATGTATGTGGAAAGACACAGGAACTAGAATAGTAAACAATCTTGAAATAAGAAAAACTAAAGTGAAAGTAACTTGATATTAAAGCTACAGTAAACAAAACACTGTGGCACTGTGTGGGGATAGACACATAGATCAACAGAACAGAATAGAGAACCCAGAAATGGACCCACACAAATATGCACAAGTTGATGTTTGACAAAAGTGTGAAATCTATTTAATGGAAAGATAGTCTTTTCCAAAAGCAAAAACAAACAAACAAAACAACAACGAAAAATAGAACATGGACTTAAATGTAAAACAACTCAGTAAAAGTTTCAGGAAAAAATAGAAAATCTTCAGAATCTAGGGTTAGGCAGTGAATTCTTAGACTTGATACTGAAAGCATCATCCGTAAAGGAAGTGAGTCCTCACCACAATTTAAACCTTTGTTCTGTGAAAGCACTTACAAGGAAGATGAAAAGACAGGTTGCAGACTGCAAGAAAATATCTGCAAACCACATATCTGAGAAAGGGCAAGCATCTAGAACATAGAGAGACTATCAAAACTCAACACTTAAAAAAAAATCCAAGTCTCAGCATGGTGGCTCAGGCCTGTAATCCAGCACTTTGGAAGGCAGAGGCAGGCGGGATTGCCTGAGGTCAGGAGTTCGAGAACATCCTGGCCAATATGGTGAAACCCGTCTCTACCAAAAATACAAAAATTAGCTGGGCATGACGGTGTGCACCTGTAATCTCAGCTACTTGAGAGGCTGAGGTAGGAGAGTCACTTGAATTTGGGAGGAGGAGGTTGCAGTGAGCCAAAATTGCACCACTGCACTCCTGCCTGGGTGAGAAGAAGACACTCCATTTAAAAAAGAAAAAAAAGTCAGTGAGAAAACGAGCAAATAACATAAGACATTTTGTTAAACAGAGTATACAAATGACAGATAAGTACATGAAAAGACAGCTGACATCATTAGCCACTAGGAAATGCAAATTAGAACCACAAGATTATCACTATATACCTATGAGAGTGGCTAAAGTAAAAAAATAGCGACAATGGCCAGGCACGGTGGCTCATGCCTGTAATCCCAGTATTTTGGGAGGCCAAGGCAGGCGGATCATGAGGTCAAGGGATCAAGACCATCCTTGCCAACATGGTGAAACTCCGTCTCTACTAAAAATACAAAAATTAGCTGGGCACGGTGGTGCATGCCTGTAGTCCCAGCTGCTCGGGAGGCTGAGGCAGAATTGCTTGAACCCGGGAGGCAGAGGTTGCAGTGAGCCGAGATCGCGCCACTGCACTCCAGCCTGGTGCCTGGCAACGGAGCAAGACTCTGTCTCAAAAAGAAAAAAATAGCGGCAATACCGAAAGCTTGGGAGGATGTGGAGAACCGGGTCACTCAGGCTCTTGGGAATGTCAAATGGTAGAGCCACTCCAGAAAACAAGTTGGCAGTTGCTGTAAGAAGCTGAGCATGCAACTACCATATGACCCTGGGCGCTATCCTAAAGAAATGAAAACTTCACACGAAAACATACATATAATGTTCATAGCAGCTTTACTTGTAATAGCCAAAATCTGGATTCAGAACAGATGTGCTTCAACAGGTGAGTGTTAATCTAACAACCATGCATGAATGTTGCGGAACACTCTCAAACAAACTCCACGCACATAGCATGGTTCGATTTCCAGGCGATCCTGTTGAACAAGAAAAGCCAATCCCAAATGGTTGCATAGTTCCATTTATACAACAGTTTTGAAACAGCAACACTTTAGAAACGGAGAAGGGATTCGTGGTTGCCAGAGGTTAGGTCTGGGGGGAGAAGGAGCTGGTGATGAGTTACAAAATGCCAACAAGTGGGAGCTTGGCGATGTTGAAACTGTCCAGCATCCTGATCATGGTGGAAGATCCATGAACCCACACAAACCATACAATTGTAGAAACAGACAAGTGTGCATGAGTGCATACACACACACACACACACAGGCACACAGTTATATAAACGAGCCAAAGATTGCCACTGTATATCAAACCCTATGTCATTTATTTTCTGCAGGCTGAGACCTGGTAGCTCTAAAGCCCCCTGGTGCCAAACTCAAATTTTACACATGCTGTTGTTTCAAAAATAGCCCCCACAAATGACAAATTTTTAGCCGTTTAAAGACTGTCTGTTTTGCATGTCCTGCAAAACCTCACCCCTACTGTTTTCTATTGATGAGATCCCAGCTGTTGCTGACCCCCAGAGGCTCTGCAGGATGCCACTTAAACACAGATGGCCCCTCTGACCCCTGTCCCTCAGGAGGTCCCTTATCCTCCTTCCCTTCTGGGTAGGGACTTGTCCTATTGCCTCTAGACAGACATCTGTCAGGAAGGACTTCCCCTACATGCAACCCTGTCCCAGCGCTGCCCAATAAAGCTTGTTGTGTGTTACCACCTCTTATGGTCATATATTTCCCTTCAGCTGGCCAGAATCCTTCCCATCCCTCCAGACACACAGACACACACACACGCGCACACACACACACACACACACACACGTAAAGCTAGGAGATCTGAATTAACATCAGTGGATTGTAGCAATGTCCAGATGCAGTTTGTGATATCATACTAGAGTTTTGCAAAATGTTACCCCTGGGGCAAACCAGGTAAAGGCTACAAGGGGTCATTATTATTTCTTACAGCTTCATGTGGCTTTACAATTATCTCAAAAAATATATCAATTAAAAAAATTTCTGGCTACTTGCAAGCTCTGCACACCCCACTCCCACCACGACAAGTGAAAGCATGAGTGGGCCCTTCCTCAGCTGGTGAGATCGTCACATCCTGCACTAAACATCCCTGCCAGACTGCTGGCGATGAGCCGCGTGCACACACATGCATGCGTGAACACACACACATATGCATGTGCACACATATGAGCACAAGTGCACACACATGTGCACACAGCTGCACACACACACACACACACACACACACATACACCTCACCAGGCCCTGCACCTGGTGAAGGAAGAAGTTGGAAGCTCTCCAACCTCTTCTCCTGCTGGGGGCACAGGGAGTTCAGTGCCCTACAGCTGTATTTGACTTCAGGCTCTGTTCCCAGCTCTGGCTTCTCAGGCAAGTGGTGACCACTCAGCTTGACAGCCTTATCTGTAAAATGAGGAAACAGTCCCACCCTGTGAGGTTCATCTTGTGAGGATGAGAGAGAGCATCCATAAAGTGGGTACCCTCATCCCCATTGCACAAATGAGAAACTTGGGGTCAATAAATATTATTGTTGTTACTAATAAAACACCATGCCACTTCCTGCAGGAGATAAGCCCTAAAGGAGAGCCATCAGGTGATGGGGTGTGGGGAGGAAGGGAGGAGGGTGTCAGTGTCCCTGGCCCGGCAGTTCTGTCCCCTGGAGAGTGCTCCTTCTGCTCCCATGGGTCTGAGAGAAGCCAAGGGGGTGCCAGGCGGGATCATCATAACCTCCTTTGTGGACCTTTGTGTGGACTCACACCCATGCACAGGCACGCCCTCAGCCTAGACCGAGCTCAAATCCAGAATCTGTTCAACAAATACTGCTCTTATCAGTCAAAGGCCCTGTCCCACATCCTGCAGTGGCCAGAACTCCCAGAGCTGTCAGGAAAAGCAGGGTGAGAGCTGGACAGGGTCCGGGTGGACCTCCCAGGGAGGCTGGGAAGGGCTGAGGGCTGGGTGGGATGATTGAGGTTCCTGCCTCTGACAGGCCAGGGGCTCCAACCATCACCCCACCCCACACTGTGCCACGCTGGAGTGCTTCTGCCAAGTGCTCAGGGGGAGACCTCAAACCCACCAAAACAAACAGCTAGGCTTTGTGTTCCGAGAGTCTAGTCACCAGCAGGGATGGGGACAGGCGATGCCACAAACAAGTTCCAGGAGGGAAGCGTCCAAGATTCCCCAAGCTTTGAACACAGAAACCTGGACAAGGGGGCTGGAGAGGTAACCCGAGGCGTCTCCAGAAAAGCCAAGGCAGAGAAAGCCACCTTTCCATGCATAGCTGAGTCGGTTCGTGTTGGAGGACCCCTCCTCCTGAGCACTCTGACAGTCAGCTCTGAGCTTGGCCCAAGAGGACTGGCTGGCAGAAACCCCAAGGTGGGGGAATCCACCCTGAAGGGTCCTGAATGCCAGAACCAGAAGCCCAAGCAGCCCCTGGCAATCTTATCCTCAAGCCCTGGTCTAGGGTTTGGGTCAAAATTCACAGAGCCTCTTTCTTGGGTCGGTAAGATTTCCCCCCATCCCCCTCCTGCTGCCCCCACCTCAGGCAGCTGGCCAGCACACTGACCTTTAGAGCAAATTCTGTCAGGACTGGTACGAGACTAGAATGGGGCTCAGAAAAACAAATCCTGCATGATTCCACCTCAATGAGACATCTACCAGGGTCAAATTCAGAGAATCACAGAGTGGCAGCCAGGGGCTGTGGGGCCGGGGGCGGGGGCGGAGGGAGGAACTAATCTAGCAGTGGGAAGTTTCAGGCCTCAGGCCAGAAAGAGGAGTGCGTTCTGGAGACCTGAGAACATGGATGCACCCAAAATCCTGTTAAGTGGGGAGGTCTCATGTTATGTGCTCTTACCTCAAAAACAAAAAATAAAAATACAGAAGTGCATAAAAAGAAAACAGAAGTGTCGGGCCTGTGCCGCCACCCAGGGAGCAGCCCACACCCCTCACAAAGACAGGAGGCCTGCCAGAAACAGGCTGGAGAGGCACCCTCATCTATATGCTAATTAGCCCGTGCAAGAATTACAGGGTTAATTAAGCAGTGCCTCCCTCCCTCCATTTTATCTGCCCTGGACACTGAGGCAAGAGGAGGAAATCACAACCTCTGATCAAATTAGCTGTCCCCAGGAGCTCCGGGCCTCTGCTCTCCACCAGGCTTGGCGAGCCAGCTTCTGGAGTTAATCATGTTTATTTCACAAGGCACTAGGGATTTAAAAAGTGATTAGGAATCAAACCCAGGAGCAACCAGCCTGACCCTTCTGCTATCAACTTCCTCTGTGCAAAGGGGGTGTTTTATGGCTGATAGGCACCAAATATACACCAGGCCCTATCCTCCCTACCTCAAGCGGGATTATAGGTCAGTGGGTAAATGACTGTCAAGTCAAGAGGGGGATGGAGGAAGGGGGCAGGGCTCTCTCTTGCTCTCCCTGCCCTCCACCCAGCACCCCAACGCTTAGTACTGTTAAAGGGGCAAAGGCTTTTTTTATGGTTCTGCCCACCATGTGGTCTCAGGAAAGTAGCTTACATTTGGTGAGCCTTGGGTTTCTTTTTTATTTATTTATTTATTTTGTGATGGAGTCTCGCTCTGTCGCCCAGGCTGGAGTGCAGTGGTGCAGTCCTGGCTCACTGCAACCTTTGCCTCCCAGGTTCAAGCAGTTCTCCTTCCTCAGCCTCCCAAGTAGCTGGGACTACAGGCATGTGCCACCATGCCCAGCTAAGTTTTTGTATATTTAGTAGAGACAGGGTTTCACTGTGTTAGCCAGAATGGTCTCAATCTCCTGACCTCACGATACATCCACCTCAGCCTCCCAAAGTGCTGAGATTACAGGCATGAGCCACCACAACCAGCAGGTTTCTTATTTATTTTATTTTTTTTTTAATTTTTTTATTTTTTTTTATAAAGATGGGGTTTCACCATGTTGGTCAGGCTGGTCTTGAACTCCTGACCTCAGGTGATCTGCCTGCCTTGGCCTCCAAAGTGCTTGGATTACAGGTGTGAGCCACCATGCCTGGCCAGGTTTCTTATTTATTAGGTAGGAATATGTCATCCACCCAGCAGGGTAAGATGGAGGTGAGCTACAGGCAGCATGGATGCCCTAGGCATCAGAATCAGGAATGTTCATTTTCTGCCTTCCTTTCCTTTCACCCCAGCACCCCAGTCTTGAGCCCCTGTTACTCCACCCCACCATAGTTCAGTCAAAGCTACCACCCTACCCCCAAAATCCCCCCCTGATAACTCAGCACAGACATGGTGGCCCCCTGAAACTCCATGGAGAACATGCATCTGAGCACTGGGTCACATACCCTTGCCTCTCTAAAGGATTGCACTGGTACAAAGGAGGCATCAGTGATTCTGTGCTGAATACAAGAACTGAAAGGGCTTAGTGGTCACTGACTCCAGGCTCAATAAGTAGATGACAAGAAAGCCTCCTAACCTGTGTCCTTGACAGACATAGCTAATCAATCGCTGCACCCTTCCCCGCTAGGGGCAGGCTAACCTCACAGGCTCAACAGAGCACCCCAAGCAGCCACTACCAAGCAATCACAGTTGGCCAGTTTGTCGATCGCAATTTAGCCACTTACACGCTGAGCCCCAGGGAGAGGAGCGAGCTCTTCCAGACAGTTCATGACAGCTCTCCAGACACGCCCTTCACATCCAGACTGAGTTCACCTGTGTTGGCCTCAGGTCCCTGGACACAGAACATTCTCAAAGGTCCCAGACCAAGCCCCTGCCCCACATAAGATCTAGCTCAGGGCATGTGGTGAGCATCCTAAGGGTGCACATCCTGCACAATCGTGAGACTAAGAATATGATGGACTCTGCTCCCAAGATTAAGTTCTATCATATGACACACTGAGTCTAAGATTGGGAGACGGTTCTGGTGGGCCTGACCTGATTGCGTGAGCCCTTGAAAGCAGAGAGTGTCCTTCCTCTGCTAGCAACAGAAGAGCAACTCAGAGCTTGGAAGCATGAGAAAGACTTGCTGTGCCTTTGCTGGCTTGAAGACAGGCCACCTGGCAAATGGTGTGGCAGCCTCCAGGAGCTGAGAGCAGCCCCAGCTGACAGCAGCAAGGGAGCAGTGCCTTAGTCCTGCAACCACAAAGAACTGAGTCCTGGCAACAAAGAATGAGCTTGGAAGTGGAGTTTCCCACCCCGTTCCCAGCCTCCAAAAGAGGACTTAGCCCAACCAAAACCTTGATTCCCCCATCTTGAATCCCAGAGCAGGGCGCTCAGCCGCAGCAAGCTGTATTTCTGACTTACAGAATAAGGAGCAAAATAATAGATGTTGCATTAAACTGCTGCATCCTGACGATTTGTTACACAGCACAGAAAACTAATCTGAGGCAATGTGCAATGAAGGCTCAAGGAACTCATCTGAGGTGAACGAAATTGGGTCATATTTGGTCTGCTGGGGCCAGAGGAGGATCTGCCTTGAACTGAATTCTTTGTCCTTAGACACTGGGAGAAGTGCCAGCAGCTCCACCACCATGTTCCCATCATGCCTTAAGCAAATCTGCCTTGATGAAAGAAAACTCTCACTATGCCCCCAAGGGCATATTAACAGAAGCAGGAAGCAGAGACAACCTAGGCAGACAGGGGCAGGTCCCCGGTGAAACCCCACCTGCAAACCAAAAACAGTCTGAGACCCAAGGACCAGAGTGAGAACTTCTATTTTTATTTGCCTGCTCTCTCCCAATTGTTGCCTGCTCTCTCCCAATTGGTTCTTCCTGAATAATGCCTCTTAATCAATCGAATGTTGCCTTTTCCAATACTACCTGTGGCCCACTTCACCCCCATGCGGTACCTATAAAGACCCCAGACTCAATCAGTAGAGGGAAGATAGCCTGACTTTGGGGGAAAAAAACCTGCCCTTCCCATCCCCTCTCTAGCTTCCCTCTCCTCCCTCTCCACTGAGAGCTGTTTTCATCACTCAGTAAAATTCTCCACCCTCATCATCCTTCAATCGTCAAGCATGACCTCATTTTTCTTGGATGCTGGACAAGAACTCAGGACCTACGGAGTGCAGGTGCCCAGAGAGGCTGTCACACTGGCCCTATGCCCTCACCAGTGGAGGACAGCTGCCCCACAAGACCAGGCAAGGGGCTGACTGAGCTGCTAACGCACTGCCATCCACCGGGCTGTGGATGGCAGAACTGAAAGAGCAAATTAGCATGCTAATACCCCTTCTGGGGCTTCAGGGTCATGGGCACCCTTGTTGGGGTGCTGTCGCATTCCCCTCGAAGCCACATGCCTGGTCTGGCTGCGGGCCCCGCAAGGAGCTTGCTCCTGCATCAGTGGAGGGCTGGCTGTATCCTGCACTCACTCGCTCAAGTGTTCCCATCTGCAAGGGGCTGAGAAGAGCCGGCTGAGCAGACGAGGCACTCCTGCCGCGAGTCTGGTAAAGGGGCCAAGAAAAGCCCTGCATCGATAGGAACTGGAATCATCTCTGACCAGCTCATCAAAGGCTGCTGTAGATTTTCCTGCCCCTTTGGCATTTCTGGGCCACTGCAAGGTAAGAAGAAAAGGGAAGAGGCTTTGAGGGACATCAGACCACTTTCTTTTTTACAAAGCTTCAGAAGCCCTGTTGTTGAAGCCATCCCATTAAGCCTCACACCCCTAACAGTGTATAGCCTCGGCAGGCTTATCTCAAGCCAGTGTGTTACCCGCCTAGGCACTACTGCCCAAAACCTGCTGTCCTCGACAGAACATAAGCCCCCATGGGCAGGAGTTACCATCTTGCCCAGTGCCCCGCACCCTTTGGCAGCTCAATGCCAGGTGCATAGGTGGCATCCACAAACACCTCATGGGTTGTAAATGCCTCAGGAGCCAGCAAATTGCACACAACAGCACACAGAAAACAAGTGGGCAGTGAAGCTCTGAGCGGCCACAGCTGGGGTGAGCGGGAGTACTGCGATTCTTACGGCTGGCCACGCATGCCCCCGACTCACACATATACAGGGAAGATCAGTCACAGGCATTGTCAGCTTTCTCTCACAACACACCACTAAAATGACATCAATTGATTTTAAAATATATATGTATAAAAGCTCATAAGGACTGAGAGAATGGGAGAGAAGATAGCAGCAAATCTGACATTGCAATACATTTTGGAATCTAGAAAATGGATGGAGGAGAGTAACTGACCCAGAGAGCCCAGGCTGCTGCCCTCGGTGAGGCACAGAGGTAATACCAAGAGAAAGTGATGTCTGGCCCCGAGCCACCCTCTGGGCCCAGGAGAGGGGAGCCCAGAGCACACCTGAGGTGCAGCAGGAAGTGTGGGCCACAAAATGTATTATTCTAGCCAAGACAATTTGGGGAGTGGTGCTATTAATAATTACACCAGGACAACTGCAGCCTGGGCTGGCCTGGGGGCGGAAATCCTGGTACTGGCAAAAGTTCGTGTCTTCGTCTGTTTTGTGCTGCTAAAACAGACTACCACAGCCCGGGTAATTTATAAAGGACAGTAATTTGTTTCTCACAATTCTGGAGACTGGGAAGTCTGACATCAAGGCACCACCATCTAGTTAAGACCTTTGTGCTATGTCATGCCATGGCAGAAGACAAGAGGGCAAGAGAGACAGTGAGAGACAGAGAGAAACAGAGGACCAAATTCTTATTTAAAAAACCGCTCTCTCAGTAAGGAACCCACTCCCTTGATAGGCACATTAATCCACTCCTGAGAGTTCTCTGTCTTATGGGTCTATTAATCACCTCTTAAAGATCTCAACTCTCGACATTATAGTATTGGGGATTAAGTTTCCAGCACATGAGCTGTGGGGAACATGAACACTCAGTGATAATGGCACTAGACACTCAAGAAACCTCACTCCTCACTGAGACCACAAGTATAGTGGAGGGTAGGCGTGAAGTACAGAGAGACATGGAGGATGACGTGGAAGTCTGCACTCAAAACGGTGAAACCACAAGTTCCTGGACCACTCCTGGCTCATACACCAAGTATGTACAGACAAGGGATGTTGTGCAGAAGAGACTCCAAGGCCTGATGTTGGGGGTCCCCACAGATAAGGTCCCATCATCACCTATTCACTATATGGCAAGGTCCCACCCACACCCAAGAGCTCCTTACTCATTTTTAGTTCTTTGTCCTTAAATACAAATTGGCAGCCAGCAGTCACCAAACACTTGAGGAAATCCTCCAACAGAGAAAAAAAGAAACTAAAGCAATCGGGGGGGAAAAAGAGGAAAAAAGTCAGAGAGATATTGCAGACACAGAACAAGAATAGAGTTCTGTGAAAAAGTAACAGATGCACAAAGAAGTCTTGGGAATTAAAATTATAATGGCTGAAGTAAGTAGAACAAAAAGACAAAAAGTAGAACAAAAAATAGACAAAGTAGAACAAAAAAAAAGATGGAAAATAGAAAAGTAAGAAACTTAAAGGACCGATTCAAAAGATCTGCTATCTAATAGATGATCCACACGTGGAGAATGACAAAGACGAGGAGATTATCAATAAATGCTATTAAACCTTTCCCTAGTTGTCAGGTTCCAATCATTGCATGGCCAGTGCAATGAAAGAAAAAAAAAGACAAGAAAAGCCAACGGACATCACTGCAACATTTCCGAATGTCAGGGTAACAGAGTAGATCCTCAGAGCTTTCGTAGGGTGAATTGGGGGCAGTGGGAAGAAAGTCGCTTATAAAGGAATTAGAATGGAGTTCAATTTTTCTGCAATTAACCCAGAAGCTAGAACACAGTGGAGGAGCACGTTCAAAATTCCCAGAGGGGAAAAAATGTTGTTGAATGTGGAATTCCATACCCAGCTGTAGGGTGTTCGTATTGCTCTCCCAACCTCCAATTCACCCTCTTATTTAAAAAGGCTGGACAGGCCAGGCCTGGTGGCTCATGCCTATAATCCCAGCACTTTGGGAGGCCCAAGTGGGTGGATCACTTGAGGTCAGGAGTTTGAGATCATCTGGCCAACATGGCAAAACCCTGCCTCTACTAAAAATACAAAAATTAGCTGGGCGTGGAGGTGCAGGCTTGTAGTCCCAGCTACTCAAGAGGCTGAGGCGAGAGAATCACTTGAACCCAGGAAGCGGAGGTTGCAGTGAGCCGAGATCACACCACTGCACTCTAGCCTGGGCAACAGACCAAGACTCTGTCTCAAAAAAAAAAAAAAAGCGGGGCTGGGCAGGTAAGACTGCATTTCCCAGTTCACAGCTAGGGTCTTGGACGTACATTGGGTTCTGCAGGTATTTTTGCTTTTGTTTTGTTTTTAGGAAGAGACAGTTTCCACGCAGCTTCTGAAAGTCAGTCCTCATTCAGAAGAGGTTGCTTTTTTTTAACGAGTCCTGAGTTCCTTCAGGTGCTTCCTTGACACAACACCAAGCAGTGGCAATGGTGGGGGTGGCTTCTTTCTCTGTCACTCTTAGCCTAGTGGAAGCCCAGAAGGTCCAACCCCCAGCTTCCAGGGGTGCGGAGTCTGCTGGCATCAGAGCGGCTCCAGACCCAGGCTGCCAGAGCTGCAGAGGCTGCCTGAGGGGGCTGCTCCCTAGACTGCAGTTCTATATTGTTCTGAAAATCATTCCTAGAGGCCCCATCTAGAAACTGCTCCCAAATAGTCCTTCCAGCAATTGCGATTCGTGTGTCCTGCACTGAGCACTGGACCCTGCTGATACAGCTGTCAAACTGCCAACCAAGGACGAAGAGCAGAGCAGCCCCCAGCAGCGTTTGGTCCAGGGCCCTCAGCCGCCTTTTCCAGCCCTAGGCCACCAGCTGCTACCACATGCTTGCTTCTAGAGTCTCAGCCCACAGCCGACTCCAGGTCGGTACTCTCAGGCCCAGACAGTGCCTGGAGTTAAGGTTTCTCCCTGTGTCTGCCTTTGCCTGCAGGAGACCTAGAGCCAATGCCTGCCCGGGGTAGCAGTGTGAAATCTCAGCGCCCTTGCAGGACAAACTCTGCCATGTCCTTTCCCCTCCAGGGCCCCCCGTCCATCAGGCTGAGACTGGCATTGCACCTGAAAGCACACCCTGCTGAGCTTCCTCCCTTCCCTCTCCTCCCCTCCCCTTCCATCCCCTCCCTTCCCCTTCCCTTCCCTTCCCTGTAGTCCCCACTCCCTGGGGGTATTTTCACAATGAATCACTTTCACACAGACTCACATTTCACAGTCTGGAAGAAACATTTTCAGATATGCAAGGACTTTAAAATTTTATCCTCTATGGACCTGTTCTTAGGAAGCTACTAGAGGATGTGCTTCAGCAGAATGATGGCATGAAGCAGAAAAGGAAGTCATGACACCCAGAATCCATCCCAAGCAAGCCCTGAGACAGGCTGGGATGAGGAGAGGATGTCTAGGGAGCAGCCCAGAGCCAGAAAGCCCACATGGGAGGGTCCAGGAGAAAAGGGGGGTGGTAGAAGGGCATTTGACTATTGACAAATAAGAAAGTAACATTGATTCTTATGTAACTGCTCTGATGAAGACTCAGAAAAAACAGAGGTGGGTACATAGAAATCCAAATAAAGGGGAAATACGCACATATTCAGTCCAGGAAACACTAACGTCTATTTCACTTAGTAGTAAGCACAATTCACTGCCATGGTAATGTACATACTGACTATTGATTTAACCAAAAATTGTGATAATAGTGTACTGAAGATGGGGAAGGGCCAGGGCAGGGAAGTCTGTGGAGGGCTACTTCACTAGTTTCAAATGCAGTCAACAGACAATGTTTAGAACTGATTAATCAAGAAATAGCAGTGTCAGCATATTATTTAGAAATACGGAAGTAAATACTAGCTATAAGCATTGCCAACAGAAATTCATTTGAAATGAATGTGTCTTTTTAAACCTCATTACTTCCAAAAGGATGGAGCACAGCTTCTGATAGAACACTCCAACATGACACAGTGAGGATAGAAAGATGAGAATGCAGCTGTGGAGGAAGCAGGCAGAGGGGGAAGTGGAGGAGAGATGGGCCCCCAGTACATTCACAACCCCACAGCCAGGGAGGCTCAACAGTCACACAAAAGTGAGCACTCCCAGTACAATTTAAGAACCCTCCATCCCCACACTCCTAGCTGCCATCAGCCGTTGCTGCCCAAAACTCTGCATTATGGGTTCATTTATCTGAGTTGAGCATTGCTGTCTTCACTTTATGTATGCATGCATGTATTTATTTATTTATAAGAGACAAGATCTCGGCCGGGCACGGTGGCTCATGCCTGTAATCCAGGCAGTTTGGGAGGCCGAGGTGGGCAGATCACCTGAGGTCAGGAGTTCGAGGCCAGCCCGACCAACATGGAGAAACCCCATCTCTACTAAAAATACAAAATTAGCCAGGTGTGGTGGTGCATGCCTGTAATCTCAGCTACTCAGGAGGCTAAGGCAGGAGAATCGCTTGAACCCAGGCAGATCACCTGAGGTCAGGAGTTCGAGGCCAGCCTGACCAACATGGAGAAACCCCATCTCTACTAAAAATACAAAATTAGCCAGGTGTGGTGGTGCATGCCTGTAATCTCAGCTACTCAGGAGGCTTAGGCAGGAGAATCGCTTGAACCCAGAGGGCAGAGGTTGCAGTGAGCCAAGATCATGCCATTGCACTCCAGCCTGGGTAACAAAAGCAAAACTCCTTCTCAAAAAAAAAAAAAAAAAAGACAAGTTCTCAATATGCTGCCCAGGCTGGAGTACAACGACTCAATCACAGCTCACTGTGGTCTTGACCTCCTGGCCACAAGTGATTCTCCGGCCTCAGTCTCCAAAGAAGCTGGGACCACAGATATGCACGTATTCACTCCAGGAAACATTATATTAAAAAATTAGCCCAACTAATATTTTTAATTTTTAAAACAATTTTGTAAAGATAGAGGCCTCACCGTGCTGCCCAGACTGGTCAAATTCCTGGGCTTAAGTGATGATCCTCCTGCCTTGGCCTCCCACAGTGCTGGGATTGCCATCTCTTAACTTTAAAAATGGAGGTTCCCCTGCTGAGGTCACACGTCACATATAGTGTGGGGGAAGCGCAGGTTGGGCTCCAACTCCAATTGCATAGGCTTGGCAAGCTGCTGAAAAAGTCTTAGAGCCTCAGCTTCCTCAAGTGGTAGATCACAAAAATGACCACCATTTTTTGTGGCAAAAAAAAAAAAACAAAAACAAAAAAAACAAAAAAAAAACTTGTTTTGGGTTGGCCTAGTGGTTTGCTTTGACCAAAAGAACGTAGAAGAAGTGATATTGAACCAATATTAAGTCTAGACCAAGAGAGACCTTTAGCTTCCATACTTGCTGCTCTTAGACGCCTGATGCTGCCATGTGAACAAGCCGAGCTAGCCTGCTGGAGGAAGAGAGACACATGGCCCAAGATGGCCCAGCCAACAGCCAGCACACTCCCAGACTTGTGAATGAGGCCATTCAGGACCAATGGGCTTCCATCTGACCTGCCAACTGACTACAGACGCATGAGCAGGCGTAGCTGAGGTTCGTCTAGCCCAGTCCAGACTAAAAGAACCACCCAGCAGAATCATAGGCTAAACAGACGGGTGGTTTTTTTATGCCACCGAGTTTTGGGAAGCTTTGCTATGTAGCAAGGGAAAAGTAACACAACTATGGGAAATAATACTGATGCTTAGGTCACAGGGTTGTTAAGATGTAATGATAGATATGAAGGAACCCAGCTGCTGGAAAATGTCCTTAACTCCCATCCCCATCTCCAACACTCGCCTGCAGAGTTTTTAGCAACTGCTTTTCTACCAAGGCCAGGAAGTGGGGGCAGGGCTCCCAAAGGAGCGCTCAAAGGGTGCCTCCACCGATCCCCTAATGCGGCCCTGGAGTCTGAGCCACAGGCTGGCTGGTGAAGCAACGAGCAACTCAGCTTTGCAAGCAGCTCTGAAAAGGCAAAGATTTAACCACTGTAATTGGCTTATTGATTTTGCAATCACATTTTAAGATGCACAATCTGCCACTATCTGCATTGGCTATTACAGCAGCCTTCCAGGGAAGTTTTATCTCCACCACCTGTGGACCAGACCTTGAACCAGGAGGTAGAGAAACAACTCTCCCTAATCATCCTGGAAGTCTGGTAAACACAGCTCATGGCAGGCACAGATGGCAGTGGGGAATGAGAGAATGGAATGGAACCATCAGACTTTCCACGCTGATCCCACAAGGCGCCCTTTATGTCACCACCACACTAAGCTCCTCTGCTTCACTCTGACTGCTGCAGAAGCCTCACTTCCTGCTGGGAAGACCTGGGGTTCCACGGAAGAGCACTGAGTCTGAATTCAGAAGGCTCAGGCCATGCCAGTGGTTCTATATCTGATGAAGATGAACACCCTGGAGAACACTGAACTGCCCCCAATCACCTATTGTTGTGAGACAGCTCTTCCAGGAAAGTAGGTCTGGATGCTCTTGTCCACACAGACCCCCACCAGAGCAAGCGGGAGGTGCCCTGGGTCTGCTCAGAGCATCGTAAGCACCTGAGCTAGGCCCACGGGGACATGTGATCTCCACCGGACAGGAGGCCACAGTCTAGAGTTTGTAATTCTAGGTTTGCAAAGATCATAGAGCTCACTGGGTCCATCCAAGCCTCTATTTTATGACTGAGCAAACAGAAACAGCCACTCGGAGAAAGGCAATGACCTGTCCAAGGGACCTCAGCTCCTGAGCAGCAGGGACAGCACCACAGCAGAAGTTCCACTGCCCACGTGGGGCTCTTCCTCACTGCAGGGCTGCCTCTGGGGCAGAGATCTCGAGATTATAAGACTGTATGGTTCTCTGTGCCCAAGAGGGCTTTGCCATCTCTGGGTCCCGTAATCTTGACTGTGGGTGACCAAGTGTCCATCTAAAGGGCTTTGTAACTCAGGACTGTGACCTCAATCATGTCAGGGTCACCACCTGAGACGTCGGTCACCTCCTGAGGAAGTCTGACCTGCAGTCCCTGACACAAAGATGGATGAATGAATGCACTCTCACACCGTTACCGTGATACAAGTGGGCTAGGGATGGCCAACACAGTTAACCAAGGAGTCTATTGGAATTGCATGGAAACACACTACAGATGAGACTTATGAATAGCTGACCCACATTAATGGTGAAAGCCTGAAGGTAGGCAGGTGATTCCAGAACCAGCACCTGGACCTTTGTAACCAATCTGCATTCCTCTCATCTCAGATCCTTTGATTCTCTCTGGAAACCTCAGTTCTTGGCCTGTGTTCAGTATGTGTGACCTCAGTGGGCCCTTGTAGCCACTCACGGTTCATTCTGTAGTTCCCTCAGTTTGCTCAGTGTTCACTTCAATCAGCCAGTCTTCATCACTTGGTTTGTCTAAGGGTTTGCTTCCTTTCCTATCCTCTGCAAAATGCCACAGCCTATGATGGTTGCTGGCCACCAGGAGCCACAGCTTCCCTAGGTCCAGGGTTAACACTGGGATGGCAACAGAGCCCCTTCTGACCTGCAGAATCTCAGGGCCCAGCCTTGGTTCCCTGCTGCCCACAGCATCATGGCAGGAGACATGGTCCTTCCACTCAGCTCAGGGGAGTTCACACCTGTCCACACTGCTGTCCCCTCCCGTCCCACCACTTTCTTGAACACTGAAATGATAGCAGTGGAGCCAAGTGTCCAGAAGGAGCAAACTGCCCAGGAGGGAGATTCAGGACCTGGGTAAGCAGGAGGCTTGGAGAAGGCAGGCAGCCCTGGGGGTTGTCAGGCCCAGGGCATCCAATCCAGCCTGAAGCAGGAAGCCACCCGATTTGGCCAGAGCCCCTGGGACCTGTAATCACAGCCTGTGATCACTAGTCTCCCTGTGCCCCATTCCACCACCCCTGACCACCCACTGCTGACCCAGAGTGGCTTTTCTAAAATGCGAGTTTGCCTTCTGCTTAGAATCCTGCAAAATAAACCTAAGCCTGGCACTCAAAGCCAATCTTACCCTGCCCTAGCAAACACCCCAATTTCATCTCCCACCACTCCTCTCACCCAGGGACCCTTCACTCCAAATATGGGCACCTTGCCAGGACACGCCACCAAACAGCCCCTGCTCTGCCACCCTGATAAATTCCACCCCTGCCTGGTGACAGCGCAGGTGGCCCTCCACACACAGTGGCTTCCCAGGGCCCTCGCCACTTGGTCTGTCCACACATTTGCTCATCCCGCTGTGTGCCATCTGTCTGTCCCCAAGATCCAGGGGCCTGTGGCAGGGTTGGATCTCACTTCTGGAACCCGAGTGCCACACTGCGCCTGGCTCACAGTGAGCCCTTGATAAAAGTCTGATGAGCGGCTGGCTGCATTAATGAGAAAATATGGAATAAAACCTACTTGCACACGTTTGCTGCGGGTAAAACAAATCCCAATTAAGACAATAAGTGGCACATTGTTGTCTCTATTTCAGGACACATCAAATAATTAGTGCTTAGTACACAGAGAGCTCTGAGTGTGAAGCTGGATGTAATCAAATGTCAAAACACAGAAACCTAGGGAGAAAAAATCACTGGTGCCCTCAATTAGGAAGCAGCCACTACTACTCTGGGTGAGTTTTCTCCTGGACGGGGGAAGTTTATTGCAGGATTCCAAGGCTGCGTGACAATGTTAAAAAGACTCATTACAAGGCAGGCTGGTCCTGCGTTCAGACTGGGGCTGCTGGCTTCCCAGAGGGCCACTGCCCCACAGCAGGCCTGTCCACTGCCCTACTGGCCACAAAGGACTACATGTGTCACGTGCCAACCGTGTGACGGGCACTTTATATCACTAAACTCTTATGAGGTGAACACACTCATTGTCTCCATTCTATCCATGAGAAAAGGGGGTGAGAGCGGCTGCATAATTTGCTCATGGACACATGCTGAGGTCCACTTGGATCTAAGCCACATGCATGTGCATCTTCTCAGGCAAGAGGAGCTGGGCTCATCCTTCTCCACCGTGAGCACTCTACCCCCTACCATCACCAGGCGACATAGCCCCTCCTGGGCATCTTCTCAGGCTCTCTAGCCTTTCCAGCTCTCACTCCCATGGCCACCAGCTCACCCGACTGCTCTGCGCAATTCCATTGCTTGCAGCCAACAGGCCACATTCCTGGGGTCCCTGGCTCCTCTTGCCACACGCAGACCCAGAGGTGAGATGCTGCCAAAAAGGGCAGGCAAGGGACCCCTCACAGGGGTGACCTCTGCAAGTGGGTGCTGGAGGGAGAGGATAGGAGCTCACAGACAAACATCTTCGCCCTCCCTTCTCTCCTATGGACTCATCCAAGGCAGAAATCCTCCATACTGCAGGTGGAGAGGTGTCCCATGTGGCTGACAGTGTGCACCTGCAGCCTGGCTACTGTGTCCTCCTGGTTCCCATTCGTCTTGCCCACCTGTCCTCCCAAAGCACTCATACTCAGTCCTTGTCCTGGCTCTGGTTGCTAGGGAGCCCCGGCTAAGACACCACTCTGGCCTTTACCTTCTTCTTCCCCTTTACCCCAGTCCTGCTCTCCACCCTTTCCCTCAGAGGCATTTACTCCCACACCCCGATAGACTTCCTACAACGTGGAGGCTTCCTGGAATCGGTCTTTCCTGGGTGTGTAGTTTAATCTCCCTAGAGGGTATTGCACCATGCATTTCTTTCCCAGTCTGAACCTTGGCACCCAGCCCCATCCTATGTGAGTTGCTCACAGAAGTCCAGCTGTCACCTGCCTGCTGTGTAGGGGTCCATGGCACTGCCACGGGTCACTCATCCACTTGTCTAGAGAATGCTGGAAGGATATCCTCGCTGTTCCTTGGGGACTGTGTGGAGTGTCTCTTGGTACAGAGCAGGTGTAGGACCATGGAGGCCTGTGCCACACCCAGTCCAAATGTCTCTCAACACATCAGGCTGCTCCTGCACCAGGAGAACACCCTTGAGAAGGGCCCACTCCCCACAGTTTGGCCAACGCCACTGCCATTTGACGTGCCAAAGCTTCTAGTCCTGCTGCGTGTGACGCAGCAGTGCCTCGCCGTCCCTCTCAGGACCGGTGAAGTTAGTGGCTGTCTTCAGCTCATTGGCCATTTGAGACGCCCTGTCGCTGCCTGATATTTCACCTTCGAGCTCACACTGCCCCGGCCCTGTGGCTGTCTGGGCTGCTCACACATGTCTCGGGGGAGCGGTAAAGCCCAGGGCCTGCCGTGTGCCTGGTCTTGGGTTTAGGGAGCTTGGGAGGGGCCATATCAGGGCAGAGTGCCTCTGACTTACCACCAACTGCACCCACCTCCTCCCCATGTGACCCCCAAGTGACCCTGTCCTACCGGAAGGGTAGATTCAGGTTTTGTGGTGCTAAAATCCCGCAGCCCCACAGTCCTGAGGGGCTCTGAGTCCACACAATCCAAGTTCTACTTCTCCCTTATTACCCACTTTCCCTCTAGCTCAGGTCTCCAAAGAACTGAAGACCAGGACATCACAGTCACAGAGGGCCTGGCATACCTGCTCCCCAGCCCTGCTTGTCCTTAGGAGATCTCAGTGCAAGAGCCCAGGAGGCTGGGTCAGCCCTGAGACCAGTCAGTTCCTTGGTATCCAGCCATCCGTACTGTCCAGGACCAGGACCCAGCACGAGGAGCTCACAGGAAATCAGGGACAGTTCGATGGCTTCTTGTGGCCCACCCACTTGTGAGCGTATTTCCCAAAGCATATTCCACAAAAACTCACTTCTGTGATGTGTTAATGTGCATTCACAAAATAAAAGCAGCTTGGCAGACCTGTATTTGGAGGAAGTTTTTCATTGACTATGACAAGGGTCAGGACCTCCCAGGACCTCTCCCCATTTACGTGCCTTCAGTCCCCTGTGTTTTCAGCACAGCGGGCAGTACCCCACAGCCCACCCTAACCACAGGGCTCCTGCCCGCCACCCACCCAATCACATCCTTTGAAATTATCATCTCAAGACACATGCCCAGGGAAAGCCATACAATAGGATAGGACAGGGACGCTTGTCTATCTGCCTCTGCTCCACTCAGAAAGGCCGGGTGCTCTCTCAGCCACCATATGGGTCTCATGTTCCCAGAGACCTCAGGAACCACTGCGCTCTGGAGTCGCTCTTCACACTCTACCCAAAATCCTCCCCAACTTCCTGCAAATCCTCCTTTGCAGCCTGCAGACAGACTGGCTTTGCATCCAAGGTGTGTGTTCCCAAGACCTGAGTGAAAGGCCATGGGATGCTTAAACTAGACACAACGTGCATGCCACGCAGGGCCCTCGCTAGATGCGGTGCAGCAGGGCCTGCGTCTCACGCAGGGGCCATGCAGGCAGTGCCCACCCCGTCCGCCCTCCTCACAGCTGGGAGCTCAGCCTGCTTCCAGACCTTTGTTGGTAGTTGGCTGTGGTGAACGTGCTGCCATTTATTTGGGTTTTCTAGAATCCCTGTGATTTTTTGCTTGCTGCATCAAAACACACTTATAGCTATTATGACACTAGTACTGGTAATAATCATGCAGGAAAAAATAACTTTATTCTCGCAAGCAGATTCTGTGGTCCCAACCTCCTTCCCCACAATCAAACAAAACCCTGACATTTTTAAGGGATTTAGCCACCAAGACAGTCTCTCACACTGTCTCCACATCCAATTTGTGTGGTAGAAAAGGCAAAACAACGCCCATCACATCCCATGCGTCCCCCTCCCTACGCTTCCCTACCCTCCAGGTCCAGTCCGCACTGGAGTCCCCCGCCAGGAAGCCCACAGCCTCAGAGGACAGTCAGCCTCTCCAGGACCCCATCCCTAGTGCACTGCCCACCCGGTCTCATGTGTATGAGCTGACTACATTACATACACGTATACACCATGCATGCCTGCACACACATGCATACAGGCACACGTGCACACCCATGCACGCCTGCACACACGTGCATGCAGGCACACGTGCACACAGTAGACGGGGAAGGAAACTCCCCAGCCATGGAGCCTGGGACTCTCTGGTCACCCCACTCCCTCAGCCAAGGCCAGCTCACACAGGACACACAGCTCCCTGCCAGGGCCACACTCCTCAGGCACTTCTGGGCCCTGCATTCAGGGTCCCCAGCCCAGCTCAGCACAGAGGCTATTCCAGAGTCGCTCTGCAGGTGGGATGGTGACAAGCTGATTCCAGGGATGCAGACCCATGGAGCTCCTCAAGCTGGGAGCTTGGCCAGCCCAGGCAAGCCCGGTCAAGCCCTCTGCTTCCCAGTGACTCCCAAAGAGTGCTCTCTCCCCATCAGGCCATGCACCACAGTGAGAGCCACTGCCATCCCTCACCCCAGAGGCCGAGCTCCTCCGTTGAGACACTACAGCTCACTATACTGTAAAGCATCTATAACTATCCCCAGGCATCAGTGCCTCGCTGTGGGGCAGGGAGGGGCAGGGTCCTGCACAGAAAACCAGACAATGCAGCAGAGCTGGCCACCTTGCTGGTCTGCTGCCAGCACCCATCCATCCACCTGGCCGGGCCCCGGAGGCTGAAGCCAGGGTGCCCGACCCAAGAACAGGCGGTCTCCTTTATCATGTGCCAGGGAGGGGGTAAAAAAAGCCTCACCACTTCCTGATGCATTATTTATCAGGAGCGCATTAACCGTGGGTGACATCACAGGCATTCGAAGGTAATTTGTGGAAAGCATTGTTAAAGCAATTGATTTGCAAATTCCTTGACAGGGAAACAGAGCACTGAGCAGGCAGATATGTGACATGGAGCCCTTTTTTTAAATGTATTTGGGGATAATTGATTGAAAGCTAAGCTGTGTAGCCAGTGAGAAAATGAGATTATTCTGTCTGTTATGCAAAGAAATTGTATATTGTGCAAAACAGCAGGCTGAGGAGCTGTCAGTGCAGCTGAGAGGCACTTGCTCCTCCTGGGAAAGGCAGGGAGTGATGTCTTCCTTTCCAAATCCAAATCAAGTCCTCACCCCAGAAAGCCCCCACCACCTGCTCCTCCTGTGTCCCCGCTTGCCCCTCCACCCGGCCCCACGTCAGCCCTGGGCCTGAGCCTAGACTCCTCCCTTCCCCCACCCTATGCTGGGATCGGTCAGTCAGTCAGTCACGGAGTCCTGAAAATTCCGTCACCTTTATCCAACCACCCATGCTCCTGCCCACAGTCTGAATCCAGGGTGTGTCCAGGACACAAGGGCTCCTGGGGAGCCCAGGAGAACACAGCAGAGCCATGTGGATGGGGGTGTGCTGTAGGGATTGGAACTCTACCCTGCTCGGCTCTCAGCAGCCACCACTCCTCACCGGGACCGTTTCGGTCCCCAAGTCATCCACACCCCGCCTTCTGAGTCCACACAGCCAGCTGTACCTGCCCTCAGGACTCCCAGTGACTACTCAGAGCCTCTAGGATGACTACAGTGCCTCTGCGAGGCCACAGAGCTGCTGGCGCCCTCCCCTCCACTCCCTTCACACCTTCCTGCAGTCCAGCAGCGTCAAACTGCCTTTGCATGCGCCAGCCTGGAGGCCAGAATGCCACCACCCATGGTTTGTCCACCCAGAAGGCACATTTACTCTTTCCAGGTGTAGTTCAAATGCCTCATCCTCCAGGAAGCCTTCTCTGACTGCCCCAGGCAGCACCCCTTGGGTGCTCCTCCTTCCCTCTGAACACCAGTGCGTTCATTAGCGGGCTCTCCTTCACCTAGATTATGAGCTCAGAGGTGGCAAAGAGGCTAAGTGCTGCAATGAATGACTGTATGCGGGAATGAATGAGTGAATGAATGAACCACTGCCCAGATCACACTGCCGGGTCCCTTAATTACTCCCAACTCTAACAAAGCCCTAGGCCACATAGCATGGGCACCCATGGGGGCTGCTGGCTTTGCTAGCTGTTCCCTGAGCCAGAGGATCACCCAGCCCACAGCTCCACAGGCAGGACGGTCCCACAGTCATGGGGAGGCCTGGTTCGAGAGAAAGTTAGACCGACAGTCTGATCCCAGTCCACACACGAAAGCTGCACCTCAGCCACTTGGCTCGCACCCTGAGCCTGCCGGCAGGGTCGGTCAAACAGAAAGTGCATCCGGGGTTAGAACAATAGCTTAGCCCTGCCTCCTACACATCTGTAACCCTGGGCAAATCACTCAGCCTCACTGAGTCTCAGTCTTCATGTCTGTCAAATGGAAATCACATTAGTGACAACTCCTACGGCTGTCGTGAGGGTTACCGTCACGGTGCCTACGTCTCTCACGAGGTTCTCACTACAGAAAGAAATGCTTGCTGTGGCCACCTCATCATGGTGGCTTTATTTCTGTGATCGCGCTGAAAGTTCCCATCAACTTGATTTAGGATTTTCCTGCCCATTTTCTGTACTAGGAAATGGAAGTTCCTAGAACACCTGCTAACTATGGTGGGGACCTGGCCGCACCTGGCCATGTCAGTACCCAGGACCACTCGCCCCTGAAAAGTAGGAGGCTGGAGCTAAGCTTCCAGCAGGGAAGGAGGTTGCCGGACAGCAAGGCCTACTGGACTTCTCCCAGAGCCCCAGCACAGCCACCACGGGGGCCACTGACCAGCCAGGGATCAGGCCGTGGCCCCATCACCTTCAAATACCTAGTTTTTCCAGCAGACATTTTCTAAGACAATGTCTGGGGAAGCAGTTTCCGACTGACCCCCTCACCCCCACTCCTGTTCCCAATGGGTCAGCTCACCCACTACAAGCAACAGCCAAATCTCATCTTCAGTTCATTTTAACACCACCTCCTGCTCCTAGCCGGCCTGGTGCTAGGCAGATAGCATTCCAAGGTGACCAAATCGCAGCCCTCCCCATCTCAAGAAGCCCCCAGGACAGAGGGCAAAGATGAACTACAACAACATATAGTAAAGGCAGGACTGAGAGACACAGCAGATAGAGGGAATGTCAGGGAGGGCTTCCTGGAGGAAGAGACAGTTCCTTGACATGAGCTGTAAGGAGGAGTTAGCAAAGTGGCAAGCAAGCTAGGGTGGGTGTTCTAGTCCTGGAACAGCATGGGCAAGGTCCAGAGGTGTGGCAGGGTATGGCCTATTCTAGGGATCGCTAATGTGACTGAAGAACCTGGCAAAATGAGGGGGAGAGAAAGGACAAAGACAGTGGGGTAGATGGGCTACACCCAGGAGACCTTTTAGAGTTTGAACTTGATTCAGGTATTCACAGGGAGCTAGGGAAGAACTTTAGTGGAGTCAAGTTCAAGGCTCCCAGGACATTGGGTTTGAGCTAAAAGCCCAACTACATCAGATGATCAATGAAAAGACCAAGGCCCAGAAAGGGCAGGAAATCACCCAAGGTCACACAGCAGAAAAACTTGAGGGGAAAACGCAAACCTTCCACCACACCTCTTGCCCCCAGCAGCATGATCTAATGAAAGGAACCATCTCACCCTCCCTCCGCACACCTATGCCAGCTCTAGCCCCTGATTCATGAACATGCCTGTTTAACCAACCTCATTTTAAGATATCCTACAAGTTTGAATAATCTGCATTTCTTCTCCCTGATAATCCTCTGAATTCCTCTGAGAAGGGCTGAATATGCAAATCAGCCAGGTAGTTCAAACAAGAGATAATCTTTCATTTATTTACTTTAATCCTGATTTCTGTTCTCTTCATTTAGACTTTGAGATCTGGGCATGAGATAAGATAAAAGTGTTGACTGCCTTGACCTCAAAAGAAGTCTTCCACAGATCTTTATCATTTCAGGACTCTAGGGGATCAAGTCATCTTGCACGTAGCCTTCCCAAACCTGAGCCTCCAAAGCTCAGTCCCCAGTGGCATGGCTTCCTTCTGCCACCTGTCAGCCCCCAGGCCAGGCCAGTTCCACCCAGCTCAACTCCAGCTCGTCAGCAACAGACCCTGGGCCAAGCTTGCAGAAATAAAAGGAGATAAAATGGCCCCTGTGACAAGGACCTCAGTGTCTCCCCATATTGCAGGCACACAGATGAGTGGACAGTGAGGTAGGCACAACAGCACAAAGACGGGGCAGACGGTACAGGAGAAAGAATGATCATCTCAGCCTTGGGCCATCAAAAGAGCGGAAACTGGAAGTTGAAGATGATGGACCAGGAGTGAAAGAGAGGTCCGCAGCCCTGTAAGCAGAGAGAAACCCTCTCGTCCCAGCGGCTGATGAGGACCTCTGCGTTCTGGGAGAGTACACAAGCCACGTGTGCCTCCAGGGTGAGAGGGAGGGGAGGTGCCCTGCCTGATTTGGACCAGCACAATAGCCTCCTGATTGAGTTCTCTCACCCACCTCCAAAGGCATTCCCTCCTGCAGTGGTTTCAAAACCCACCTGCATTCTAGTTCTGTGTGAGACAGAGTAGACACATTTCTCCCTATTCCTACCACAAAGCACAACTAAAAACCCTGGGCATTATATATGAGCCAAATACAGGAAGACTCTGGAAGATGAAAAGGAGAAAGTTGACCAGTTAGGGACCTTAAGGAACAATGTGACAGGGAGTTAACACGGTTTTCTTTTAGCCACATATGTTCCGGATTGGGTGCTGGAGAAGCTGGTGACCCAGGATCGGCAACTGGCACAGTTGAACAAAGTCCTAAGAAAAGCCAGCTCTCAGCCAGGCGCGGTGCCTCAAACCTGTAATCCCAGCACTTTGGGAGGCCGAGGCGGGTGGGGATCACTTGAGGTCAGGAGTTCGAGACCAACCTGACCAATACGATGAGATCCCATCTCTACTGAAAATAGAAAAATTAGCTGGGCATGATGGCGGATGCCTGTAATCCCAGCTATTCAGGAGACTAAGGCAGAAGAATCTCTTGAACCCGGTAGGCAGAGGTTGCTGTGAGCCAAGATAACATCACTGCACTCCAGCCTGAGTAACAGAGCAAGACTGTCTCAAAAAAATAGAAGAGAGCCAGCTCTCTCTAACTAAAGGACTAGGAAAAGGGTAGCCTAGCAAGGCAGGAAACTTCTAGACAATAATTGCCCTCCTCTAACAAAAGAGGAACAACTATGACCCCACTCCCACCAGCGGGGACTTGGGACTTCATCTTCACCTGTAGTAAAAATTCCCTCACCCGGCCGGGCATGGTGGCTCACACCTATAATCCCAGCACTTTGGGAGGCTGAGGTGGACAGATCACCTGAGGTCAGGAGTTTGAGACCAGCCTGGCCAACATGGTAAAACCCCATCTCTACTAAAAATACAAAAAGTAGCCAGGCATGGTGTCGCGCCACCTGTAATCCCAGCTACTCAGGAGGCTGAGGCAGGAGGATCACTTGAACCTGGGAGGCGGAGGTTGCAGTGAGCCAAGATCATGCCACTGCACTCCACCCTGGGCAACAGATCAAGACACCACCTCAAAAAAAAAAAAAACTCCCTCACCCCCACTCATGGTGTCACTGGAGTCCATGTAGGAATCCTGGATTTCTCCCCCACCTGGAAGTAATGAAGCACCCCTCCCTTCCATGTTGGAGTGGTGTCAGAAGAGGCCTAGTACCACTCCCAGCAGTGAGGAGGGCACCACTACTTTTGGAAGCAGTAAAGAGGCACCCATTTCACACCCTTTCAGCAATGGCAAGGCATCCTTTTCTACTCAGGAGCCCACAAAGGCCAGAGATGGAGAACCTGGGTCCAGTCCTGCCTGACAGCAACAGGCTGCATCCTCCTTCCCTGCAAATGCAGGTCCAAGGAAGATGCTAAGACAGATTTCAATAAGATCCAGAATCTGCAAAACCCAAAATGCCTATGGGTCAAGTAAAAATCACTCATTTTACCAAGAACCAAGAAAATTTCAACTTGAATGAGGAAAAATAATCAAAAGATTTTCACACTGACATGACACAGATGTTGGAATGATCTGACAAAGATTTTAAAGCTGCCACAATGAAAAAGCTACAATGCTACAATGATGCTATAAAAATGCAATTATGAACACATTTGAGATGAAAAAAATAGAAAATCTCAACAAAAAAATAGAATGTCTAAAAAAAAACAAAAGGAAATTATAGAACTGAAAAACACAATAATAAAAATAAAAATCTCAATGGGGGTAAGGAAAAGTAACATGTAGAGGACAGAGGAAGATTCAGTGAACTTGAAGACAGAATAGAAATTGTCCAGTCTTGACAATGGTGAGAAAGTAGACTGAAAAATGATCACCCCAGGACCTGGGGGACTCTGACAAAACATCTAACATTTGTGTCATCTGAGTCCATGAGGGAGAAGAGAAAGAGGGTAGGACTGAAAAAGCATTAAGGAAATAATAGCTGAATTCTTCACAAATTTGGCAAAAGACTAAGGAAACAATAGCTGAAGTCTTCACAAATTTGGCAAAAGACAAAAACCTACACATTCAAGAAGCTGAGCAAACCCCAAATAGGATAAACCCAAAGAAACCATGCCATGTATATCATATTCAAACTTGTGAAAACTGAAAACAAATTAAAAATCTTGAAAGCATCAAGAGAGAGATGACATCTTACTTTAAGAAATAACCAACTCTAGTGAAAGCAGATTTCTCCTCAGAGCACATAGATGAGAGGGAGTAACTATAAAGGCAGCTCAATGTGTTTCAAGTACTGAAAGAAAAGAACTGCCACCCAGAATCCTATACCCAGCAAAAACAGGCTTACAGGACAATCAGGAGAATGCGTGTCAGCAGACCTACCCTAAACGATGGACTAAGGAAATTTCTTTGAACAGAAAAAGAAAAATTAAGGAAGGAATCTTGGAAAATCAAGAAGAAAGAACAACAGAAATAGTTAAAAAAAAAAAAAAAAAAAAAAAAAAAAAGCTGGGCACAGAGGCTCATGCCTGTAATCTCAGCACTTTGGGAAGCTGAGGCAGATGGATCACTTGAGGTCAGTAGTTTGAGACCTGCCTGGCCAACATGGTGAAACCCCATCTCTACTGAAAACACACACAAAAAATTAGCCGGGTGTGGTGGCATGTGCCTGTAATTCCAGCTACCCAGGAGGCTGAGGCCGAAGAATCACTGGAACCCAGGAGGCGGAGGCTGCAGTGAGCTGCAATTGTGCCATTGCACTCTAGACGACAGTGTGAGACTCTGTCTCACAAAGAAAACTAAAAAATGTAAATAAGTACAGAAATTCCTCTTGAGTTTCCTAAATTACATCTGATGACTTAAGCAAAAATTGTATAACTATCTGATGCGGTTCTCAACGTGTGTAGAGAAAACATTCGAGGCGATGTCATTCTCAATGGGGGAGGATAGAGGGGCATAAAGGGAGAAAGTTTTCTACATTTCACCCTAACTGAGGCAGTACACTTGGAAACTTACAGCACTAAGTGCTTACATTAGAAAAGAAGAAAAGAATCAGATCAATAAACCAAGCTCTAACCTTAAGTAAATAGAAAAAGAAGAGCAAAATAAACCCCAGCAAGCAAAAGGAAGGAAATACTAAAGGCAGAGAAGAAATCAATAAAATTGAAAACAGAAAACAATAGAGAAAATCAATGAACAATGAAACAAGTCAGTTCTTTGAAAAAAAATCAATAAAATTGACAAATTTCTACAAAGACTGACAAAAAAAAAAGAGAGAGAGAGGAAAAAAAGTTGGAAATTATCAAAATCAGGAATGTAACAGGGTCTACCACCGCAGGAGCCAGAACCTGCAGACATCAAAAGGACAGTAAAGGGAATACCATGAACAATTGCACTCCTAAATACACAGCTTAGATGAAACGAACACTTCCCCAAACACTAGAAATTCACTCCGTATGAAATAGATATAAAAACTCACTCCACAACTCACTCAATATGAAGTAGATCATTTGAATAACTCTGTAACACTTAAAGAAATTGAATTTGTAATTTTAAAACTCCCAAAAAAGAAATCTCCAAACCCAGATGGCTTCACTGGAGAATTCTACCAAACACTTAAAGGAGAGTTAATGCCAATTCTACACACTCTTTTTCAGAAAACAGAAAAGCAGGGAACATTTCCCAACTCATTCTATAAAACTAGTATTACTCGGATACCAAAATAAGACAAAAAGAGTAAAAAGAAAGAAACCTATAGTCCAATGTTCCTCATGAACATACATGCAAAAAGCGTTAACATAATATTAGCTAATAGAATTCAGCAATGAATAAAAATAATTATATATCATGAGCAAGTGGGGTTAATTACAGGTATGCAAAGCTGGTGCAATATTTGAAAATCAATCAACATAATGCACCATATTAACAGACTAATGAAGAAAAATCACATAATTATGTGTCGATTGATGCAGAAAAAGCACTTCTCAAAATTCAATACCCATTCAAGATTAAAACTCTCAGGGGGAAAAAAAAAACTAAATAGAGAAGAACTTTCTCAACTTGACATCTACAAAACAAACAAACAAAAAACCACCCTGTAGCTAATTAATGGTGAAAGACAATGCTTTTCACCTGAGATTGGAGCAAGGCAAGGATGATCACTCTCCACTGCTAGTCACTGTTATATTGGAAGTCCCAGCCAACACAGCAAGCCAAGAAAAAAAGAAAAGGAAAGGGAAGAGAAGGGGAAGGAAGGAAAAGAAATCAGAAAGGAAGAAATAAAACTATTTGCAGATGGCATCATGGTCTACGTAGAAGACCTCAAAGAATTTACGAAACAACTCCTACAACTCGTAAGTGATTCCAGCAAGTTTGCTGGATACAAGAGCAGGTGTATTTTTATATCCTAACAACGAGAATGTGGAAATCAAAACTAAAAATAGAATACTATCCACAATTCGGCAAAAAGTAATAATAATGACAAAGTACATGTCATCTAATAAAACATACACTTGACCTCTAGCCAAAACTACAACATGCTGATGAAATCAATCAAACTCAGAATAAATGGAGAGACATATAGTGTTCATGGATTGAAATATTTGATTTAGTAAAGATAGCAATTCTCCCTAAAACAACCTGTAGGTTTAATGCAACTATCAAAATCCCAGCAAAAAATGTTGAAGACATAGATAAAATTATTCCAAAATGTATATGGAAAGGCAAAGAAACTAGGATAACTAAAACAATTTTGAAAAGAAGAACAAAATGGGAAGAATCACTCTACCCAATTTCAAGACTTATATAGCTACAGGAATCAAGACCATGTGGTATGGGCAGAGGGACAGACCCATAAATAGTGGAACAGAATCAAGGGATTGGAAATAGACCCACACACGTATGGCCAACAGATTCTGGACAAAGGTGCAAAAGCAACAAAGGAAAGATGGTCTTCTCAACAAATGGTACTGGAGTAATTGCATGCCCACAGGCAAAAAAAAAAAAAAAAAAAGACCTTGACCTATACCTCACAGCTCATACAAAAACGAACTCAAAATGAATTAATTGCAAAACATAAAACTATAAAACTTTTAGGCCAGGAAAGGTTGCTCATGCCGGTAATCCCAGCACTTAGGGAGGCCTAGGGAGGCAGATCACTTGAGGTCAGGAGTTCAAGACCAGCCTGACCAACATGGTGAAACCCCGTCTCTATTAAAAATACAAAAATTAGCTGGGCATAGTGGTGTACGCCTGTAATCCCAGCTACTCAGGACGCTGAGGCAGGAGAATCGCTTGAACCCAGGAGGCACAGTTTGCAGTGAGCCAAGATCTATACTCCCGCCTGTGTGATAGAGCAAGACTCAGTCCAAAAAATAGAAATAAAATCAAAAAACAAAACTATAAAACTTTTAGAAGAAAACACAGAAAAACATCGTCAGGACCTCAGACTTGGTGAACATTTCTTAGACGTGACACTAAAGGTAAGATCTATAAAAGAGAAATATCAATAAATTGCACTACATCAAAATTTAAAACTTTCACTCTGCGAGCAAACCTGCTAAGAAGCTGAAAAGAGAAGTAGGCTGGGAGAAAATGTTTGCAAACCACCTATCTGATAAATGACTTGTTTCTCGAAAATAAGGAATGTTCTTTACATATAATTTACAAAACATATGAAAGTTTTTAAAATTTATATATTTATACATAATTTATCAAATTTCATATATATATATATATATATATATATATATATACACACACATATTTCCAAAACTCGACAGTAAAAATAACAAATAATCCAATTGGAAAATGGGCAAAAAGCACGAAGAGCCATTTCTTGGAGGATACCTAGTTGCCTAATAAGCACATGAAAAGATGTTCAGCATTGCTCAGCACTGGGAAAGTGCACACAACATCGGAGCCACAGGGACCCCTCAGCACTGCCTCCCGGGCCCCCTGCCTCCTGCAGAGGCTGGCCTAGATCTGCAGCAGCTCACTCCCTGACAGCTACAGATGAAGAGAATGAAGAGCCCTTTGTGACTGGGACACAGCACGAGGGGACAGGGAAGCTGTTTGAAGCCCCTGCTCAGGTTTGTCAAGGCCTTTAAACACTTTTACTGGGGTGCGGGGTTGAGAATGTCCACAGCTCCCCAGTCCTGACTGGCAAACAAGGGTGGCTTCATGGACACAGGGCCTCCTCAGCTCTCCTCTCTTTTTTGCCGTGGCTGTTTGTTGTTAAGCAAATTAACAACTCGGCCCCAGTGAACACTAGTGAGTTTCAGTGTTTAACATGCAGACATAAGACTGCTTGGAAGAGGATGCTGTCAAGCAACCAACCCAAGAGAGAAATGGGCCAGAACTTAGACAGATGAGCAAACCTCTAGAAAGGTAGCAGCCTGCCCCACCACTGCCAGGAAAGGGGAGCTAGGAAGGGTGTGGGAGGGGACAACCCCAGAGCCCGCCCTGGGGCAGTTTCAATCCTACCTAGGGGTACTTGCACGGAGACACCTGAGCCCAGATCCTGACAGAGATTTAATTGTTCTGTGACCTGATGATCCTCCTTCCTTCCTGTAAAACGGCTCACTGCTCCTGATGCTTGAGCGTTCAGCCCCACCCAGGAAACTAGCTAGAGCCAGTTATTCACAGGCAGTAATAACTTCCTGGAATAATAATTCCACATTCTTTCATTCAACGGCATGCATGAGGAACGAGGCATCCTCTCTGCCTGGTATTTTAATCCCATGGTTTTAGAGATGAGAATACTGAGGCCAGAGAGCACAGGCCACTTGCTCAACTCGCAGGGCTGGAGAAAGGCAGGGCTGAGAACCGGACCCTCTCCCGCCCAAGCCCTGTTCAGTAGCCTGGGCCCCGGGAGAAACAGTGGGGACAGATGGACGAGTCAGGAACCGACCCCTCACAGATGCCCACAGATGCCCCAGCACCTTCCGCTTGACAACTCCAATGTACACAGGGACCCAGTTTTAGAATATTCAGAAGGCGAAAATGCACACTTTCCAACCAAAACCTTCCACAAGATCATCCTCAGCAGTTTATATAAAACTTATTGAATCCTGCTTTTAAAATTCTTTTTGTAACAATGACGCTCATCTACAGCACTTAAAGTAGGAGCAATGTCTTACTTATTTACATGCCAACTTTGCCGAAAGTGTGGGAACCAAAGCTGGACTCCCTAGAAGGATGGAAGCCTGGCTAGTGGGGCTCACAGGAGGGGCTCAGAGGATGCAATGGGGCTCACCCAAGAGCTGCCGCCTCACTGCTGTCAGACCCCGCAGCAGCTTCCTCTGGAGCCTGTCGCCTGCAGGGTGGGCCACATTAGCCACACCTGACTCCCAGCGAAGGGAGGAGAAGATTGTTAGTTTGCTTGATTTATTTTATTTATTTATTTATTTTGAGGTGAGGTTTTGCTCTTGTCACCCAGGCTGGAGTACAACGGTGCAATCTTGGCTCACTGCAGCCTCCGTCTCCCGGGTTCAAGCGATTCTCTTGCCTCACCCTCCCAAGCAGCTGGGATTATAGGTGCCTGCCACCATACCCAGTTAAATTTTGTTTCTATTTTTAGCAGAGAGGGGGTTTCACCATTAGGACCAGGCTGGTCCAGAACTCCTGACCTCCAGTGATTGACCCATCTTGGCCTCCTAAAGTGCTGAAATGACAGGCATGAGCCACTGTGCCCAGCCTGTTTGCTTAACTTAATGAAAACACACCCAATACCCCTTAGGTACACCTGTGACTGAAGTAAAGCAGTGCAGAAACCTCCTCCACCACAGAACAGGGCGGAAACCCTTCAGCTAGCACCAGACTCTGGAGAAGAGCCTGCCGTGGAGCCCAGATCATGTGTTACCTCACTTCTTTGCTGAAGGCATTGTTCAAATAAACTTCTCAAATCCCATCAGGTTACTTTATAGTCTTTTACATTTTTTAATACTGAAGCTGGTCCCAAAAAACCTTTCTTGTGCGTGATCTTACTTGACTCCAGCAGCAAGCCTGCAGGTATAATGAAACCTCTCTGATGAAAGAGAGCCCCAGGGCTCAGAGAGGTGAAGGGATAGGTTTGAGATCTTGCAGCTAAGCAGCAGCCTTTGCACCCAGGTCCCTGCCTCCATGCCTGGTGCTGGCCCATGTTGCCAGGCCTGCTTGCCCACAATTCCTTAGCAGCCCAATCTCAGTGCCAGCTGATTTCTTTCCAAGTCAGCTGATTTCTTTCCAAGTCAGCAAATGGCTAACCACCATTCCTGTTCCATCACATCACAGGTAATGGAGCTCTGACCGCCACAGAGAGAACAAAAATAAAAACTAAACTAAACGTTGGGTTTCAAGCTCCCAAATACTTCTGGATTACAAAGGGCAAAAAAGAGAATCATTTACTTGGTCCAATCTCCCCTTCCAATGAGCCTCATCCACATGTTAGCAGCTTCCCTTTTTACTGAAGTGGATTTCTTATTAATCAGCACATCTCCATGGCCCCGATCTGTCCTCATATAGACAGTCCCAACTTATACGATGGTTTGATTTATGGTTTTTCAACCTTGCAAGGGTGTGAAAGCCATACACATTCAGTAGAAAGTGGTAGGACGGTCTATGGCCATGCTGGGCAGAAGCAGTGAGCCGCAGCTCCCGGTCAGCCCCACTGTCCTGAGGGTAAATGGTGTCCGTGTTGCCAGACAATTTTGCTAATGCAAGCGTTCTGAGCACGTTTACAGTAGGCTAGGTTAAGCTGGGTAGGTTAGTGTATTAGATGCATTTTCAACTTAGGATAGGCTTACCAGGATATATCCGCAGTGGAAGCTGAGGAGCATCTGCACCAGCCATGACACAGTGTCATTACAGGCACAGTGGACGGTGGACTCCCACTAGCAAACCTGGAAAGGGGCGAGGCCAAATTTCGTGAGGTCCCTTCCAAATCTAAGAACAAGAAAAGACAACCAGAGGAAGTCTGGAAGTGCAGAGGGGTGGGTGGGCTAACCAAAATCACTTCTCCCTTACTGCTCCTGTTAGTGGGTGAAAAGAGAATGAACTTGGGACTACTTCCGAGGCAAACGAGAAGAAAGCTGGGATCCCGTGCTCCCAAGAACTGGGGCTCATCCACACATTGGAAGAATACTTGATAGGCATTTACAGAAAGGAATTGGATTAAATTGGAAATACGGAAACAGTTATGCCAGGGGAAACCTTGAAGAGGACAGCAGTGAGAGAAGGTGCAGGTGAGGACAGAAGGCCCATGCTGAGTGGCAGCAGTTCTAAGTGTAGTGGTCCATTTTCATGCTGCTGATAAAGACACACTCGAGACTGGGTAATTTATAAGGAAAAACAGGTTTAGGCCGGACGCAGTGGCTCCTGCCTATAATCCCAGCACTTTAGGAGGCCGAGGCGGGTGGATCACCTGAGGTCAGAAGTTCGAGACCAGCCTGGCCAATATGGTGAAACCCCATCTCTATAAAAAGAAAAGAAAAACAAGTTTAGTGGACTCAAGATTCCACGTGGCTGAGGAGACCTCACAATCATGGCAGAAGGCGAAAGACACATCTCACATGCTGACAGACAAGAGAAGAAAACCAAGCAAAACAGGAAACTCTTTTTTTTTTTTTTTTTTTTGAGATGGGGTCTTGCTCTGTCTCCCAGGCTGGAGTGCAGTGGTGTGATCTCAGCTCACTGCAACCTCTGCCTCCCGGGTTCAAGCAATTCTCCCACCTCAGCCTCCCTAGTAGCTGGGATTACAGGGGCGCACAACCACACCCAGTTAATTTTTGTATTTTTAGTAGCGGTTTCACCATGTTAGCCAGGCTGGTCTCAAAATCCTGACCTCAGGTGATCCACTCTCCTCGGCCTCCCAAAGTGCTGCGATTACAGGTGTGAGCCGCCATGCCGGGCCTGGGGCAACCTCTTATAAAACCATCAGATTTCATGAGACTCATTCACTACCACAAGAACAGTAAGGGGAAAACTGCCCCAATGATTCATTCATCTCCCACCGGGTCCCTTCCACATGTGGGAATTATGGAAGTTACAATTCAAGATGAGGTTTGGGTGGGGACATAGTCACCCAAGCTGTCATTAGGTCAGCCCTGAAAAGGGCTACAGGGAGCATAGGTGTAAAGTCTGTCCACAAGCACAGCACACCCATTAGGACACCTATCTATCTCTTCCTCCTGGCTTCTAGGTACAGATAAAATATTCTTCTCTGAGAATTTGAAACATAATCCTGAGATTCATGTATTTGGGATTGTAAAAGTCACATTACTCTGATGCTCCACAAACCACTCATCTAAGAAATTAACATAAAAATTAAGTTACAGGCCAGTGAAATCCCTGGAGTACCTGGCAAAGACAAAAACTAAACCTTGGCCGGGCACGGTGGCTCACACCTGTAATCCCAGCACTTTGGGAGGCCAAGGCGGGTGGATTACTTGAGGTTGGGAGTTCCAGACCAGCTTGACCAACATGGAGAAACCCTGTCTCTACTAAAAATACAAAAATTAGCCAGGTGTGGTGGTGCATGCCTATAATCCCAGCTACTCAGGAGGCTGAGGCAGGAGAATCGCCTGAACTCAGGAGGCGGAGGTTGCGGTGAGCCTCGATCATACCATTGCACTCCAGCCTCCAGCTCCAACGAGAGTGAAACTATATATAAAAAAAAAAAAAAAAAAAAAAAACACTAAACCTAGAGGGACATGACCTCAACTAAGTCTAAGAAATTCTCAGTGACACAGCCACTGTGACGATGAGCTCACAAGGAAAAGTTACAAATGCACAGCAAAAATCACCAACATGAGTGAGTCAGCAAATACCACAAACAGAAAAGTGTTACCCAAGAGATACAGACTGTAGAATAATCTGATAGTGATTATGAAATAAATATGTTGAAAATTATTAAAGATACAAAACAATTTACAACCCACCCATAAAAAAGCTATTTTTAAAAAGAATGGATTCATTTGAAAAAATATGCAAACAGAATTTCTACAAGTAAAAAGCAAAGGCACTGAAACTGGAAACTCAATTAATATATGGCTTAAACAATAGATTTAAAACAGCTGAAGGGAGAATTTATGGAGTTAGATTTGAAGAAATTAAACCAGAAGAAGCAAAAAGAATTAAAGAGAAACTATGACAGAAGGCTAGAGAGGTTAATGGACATGTGAATTGAATAAGAAAATTTAGTAAGTTGGTAATAACTCCAGAAAGAGAAAATAGAGAATGCAAGAAATGCAATGTTTGAATAAATGACAGCTGAGTATATTCCAGAATGATAATAACCCACTTATTCGTGAGTCATAGACTCCCAAGCAGGATAAACAAAAATGAGCTCATAATGGACACATCACATAGCACCGAAGGGCCGGGCACGGTGGCTCATGCCTGTAATCCTAGCACTTTGGGAGGCCAAGGCAGGCGGATCCTCTTGAGGTCAGGAGTTCAAGACCAGCCTGCCCAACAGGGCAAAACCCAGTCTCTACTAAAAATACAAAAAAAAGTAGCTGGGTGTGGTGGTGCATGCCTGTAATCCCAGCTACTTAAGAGTCTGAGGCAGGAGAATCGCTTGAACCTAGGAGGCAGAGGTTGCAGTGAACCGAGATTGCGCCATTGCACTCCAGCAAGGGCGACAGAGAGAGACTCCCTCTCAAAAACAAAACAAAACAAAACAAAAAACAAACAGTACTGAAGAACCAGATGCAAAGCTATGACCTTAAAAGCAACCAGGGCACAGCTGAACAGTGTGGTCAAAGTACAAAGAGAAAACATCTGTCACTTTACAGTGAATGGTGAGAGTTCGCCACTGACAGACCCTCACCAAAGAACACTGAAGAAGGAGGTTTAAGAAGAAAACTGAACCTAGGAGAAGTTAATAGGCACCACAAACAACAGGAAACAAAGAAATCAGGAAAAGATCCAAAAATCTTTTCAAGCACGGATTGAATAAATAATACGTTGATTACGTAAATCAGTATAACAATACTGATTCAGGAGTATACAAAAAGTGGAGCTGAAATACTGGTTGTCAGTAACTCATAACATGGGTGCTGCTCAGGAGGATCTGAAATGTGGGCAGCTGGCCTCTGGCCCACACTCTCAGTCCCGTGCTCCACAGCCACCCAAGCATGGGACGTGCACTTTCCTCATACATTCCCTTCCCTACCATAAGTTCCAGTTTAAGTTTAAGGTACTAAAAGGCAATATGACTACTGGAAAAGGTTTATGAAGAGCTAGCTGTTCAGATCAACAAGCCGGCGCCAGTCCATTCTAACTACAGACTATTCCAACTATCGCATGGCACTAAATTGCATTGCACGTGTCACCGCTTATAGTGAGCCTATTCGACATGACCTCATTTAACTTTATACTAAACCTGCAAAGCGGGTTGTATGATGACTCAGACAAGACTGATAGCCTGCCCAAGTTCACACAGCCCGCAGAGATGGGCCCCTGCTGGTTCTAGGAGGCCATGCTGCCTCCCTCATGGTATCAGTTCTCTCCCCGAAGACCTAGCCTTGTAAAATAGCCACACTTGTCAAAAGCAGCTCTCGCCTTCGCCAATTGCTGGTTGGGTGTGGAGATTGCCTGGGGAGCCTCTCTGGGTCTCCTTTCCAAGATAAACTGCATTCAGCACATATCAGGGACCTCAAGGGGTGGCAAGCACAGGGAAGACCAGGTTAGATAAATAGAGAGAGGCTGACACATGAACCTTAAAACCCTGCAGGGAGGAGTCTGGGGAGGCCTCAAAGGGAGGGAGCAACTGTGCTAAGCTCCCACCCTGAGCAAATATGGTTGAATCTCATGCACTGCCAGGCACAGAGGGAAAGCATCAGGAATGTCATCAATTTGCAATTCACTGGGAGTGACAGTCAGCCTGGGAAGCCCCTCCCTCACCTGTTGTGGAGTCCAATTTTAAAGCTTGGGGCCCTTTAAGATGGCATATCTCCATGGAAAGTGACTGCCCCGTGAGTTCCTTGAGGACTCCAGCATGGCTGACCCCTCTCCATGCCTCTAGGGTGGCATCTGGCATGGGCCTGAACTGGACATGCAGCAAAGGCTGGCTGAATGCACAAGTGACTGAGGATGGGCTCCCATACAGCCAAGAAGGGGGCTTCAGCAGCCACGGGGCAAGCACGTGTGAGAGTGCGGGAGAATGCCCGAGGGCCCAGCCAGGGCCCAGGCAGAGCCCAGTAGACCGGGCACCCTCAGGCGTCCTTCACCACATAGAAAAGGGCACACCCCCTCACAAGTAAGTTCCCCATGGACCCTTCTTACTTTTTATTTAATTTCACAGTCTAAGGAAAAAATACTATGCATTTGTTTCTTATTAATTTATACTCAATCATTAAAAACATGTTTTTGCAAGAATTTTTAACATCTACAGAGCTCTTTTTTTAACCTCTAAGTCATTTTAGTACTCTTTTTCTCAAGGAAGAGGAAAATGTGTTTTTGCCAAGAATAAGCTCCTTGCTTCAATTTCAATTCAGCATTTAGTCCCAGGCTCATAAACTCCAGCAGGGCCTGGACCAACTGAGAAATGAAATTCTCCCCCAGCCTTGAGTCTCCAAATAATAACCCAAGATTGTAACCAGCATGATTTTCCCACGCACGCACAGCCAAACAAAACTGGGAAATGAAGACGGGATCCGCTGCAGCAGTTTTGGCTTCAGCTCACATCCAGCGGGCCCCCAACAGAGTCCCCTCGGGGGTCCACAGGCATTCCTTGAGCCCCAGACAGGAGGGTTTCAGCTGGGGAACCTCAGCACCCTGGGCGACCTCAGGCCCTCGGTGCCAGACACTCAGACTCCACGAGACTGCACCGCCGAAGACGATGCACACGGTCAGGCTGAGCTGGTCCTGGGGACCCCCGGGGCCACTGCATGCTGCGGGTGGCACACAGCACAGCCAAGCCAGCACTAAAGGAAGGCCGTGCATGTCTGAGACATGAGAGAATTCTGCTCTGTGCATATGCGCGGGAGCATGGGCAGAGCACTAAACCAGTCACCCAGAGCAGGCCAGCACCAAAGGGCAAGCAGAGGGTGATGGAGAAGTGTGGGTGATTTTGCAGATGCCATTAGCAACATAATGCTGCAGCAATCACTGAGCTGACATCATCCCTGCTGTGTGCCCACTTAGTGCTGTGGACTGAATGTTAGCGTCCCCCTAGTCCTGCCAAATTTACGTGTTGAAGCCCCTAATCCCCACTGTGATGGTATTTGGAGATGAGGCCTTTGAAGGAAATTTGGGCTAGATCGTGTGATATGGGTATGGCCCTCATGATGGGAACAGTGTCCCTGTGAGAAGAGACGCTGCATGAGCACACAGCGAGAAAGCCGTCGTCTGCAAGCCAGGAAAAGTCCGCACCCAACCCACCCCTGCTGGCACACTGATCTCAAACTTCCCAGCCTCCAGAAGTGTGAGAAAATAAATGTCTGTTGTTGAAGCCACTCCGACTATGGTATTTTGTGATGGCAGCCCAAGCTGACTAAGACACCTAGTCAGAGTTTTAATCCCTGCAAGGACACCTCAGATTCCTAAAGTTTGCAAACATGCTGTCAAGACTAGAGAAAGAGAACTACTGCTACTGGCCAGGACGCAGCAGTGTGGACAGGTGGAGTGAGTCCCGCCCACAGCACGTTTGCATCTGTTCATCTTCCTGTCTCTGTTCCGGTTCATCCCACTCCACGCAGCGAGGATGCCCTCCTCGTAGCCTCCCCAGCATTCCGGGTTCCTGTCCTCCAGTCACCTAAGTCTCTTTCCAGCACAGTAGAGGGCTTCCCCGGACCACACCTGGCAGGTTGCCTGAGAACTTCCTCTGGAGTCCAAAAGTGCAGAGGCCTGGACCCACCCATGAAGGCTGATTCTATAGCTCTGGAATTTGGGGCAAGGGCCACAGATGTTTCTGGTAGGAAACTGCTGATGCGCAGAAGCTCAAAAGCCTTTAGAAGCACACAACCCTGACTTTGAGGACCAGCCCTGCCACTTCTGAGCTGTGTGACCACAGGTAGACCTCAGCCTTGCTGAGCCCCGGTTTTCTTATACTCAGATTACACCAGAAAACTGGAATTCTGGATTCATTCTGGAATTAACCCTCTATTAATTCTTTCAGACAGGCATGCATGATTGATTTCCTGGGTCTTTCCATGTCCTAAATTGCCCTTACTGTGTGATCATACAAAATCAATTTCGAGTATGAAATTCAATACTCAGAGACATTATTGTATCCCTGTACTTTGAAGGCCTTGCCCCATTTCCTACAGCAATTTTGTTAATAGAAGACTAACGTCATCTGATTCTCATGCTTTTGTAGACAAAAGTTCCTTTTCTTTTCTAATTTTGGTTTTGGTTTTTCTGGGAGCCCTTTGTCAATCATATTCTGAAATTTCAATATAGGTGACCAGCTACAACACTTTTTTTGGTTGTTCATCTGTTTTTGTCTTGCTTGACATTTTCTCCTGCTTTTCAACCTGAGGATTTGGGACTTTTCTGTTTGTTATATAATATTCTCATCTATTTTTATTTAAACAGTGTCAACCCTCCTTTGTTCTGTTCTTTCCCTCTGGTACATCCACGTAGAGGAATGCTCAAGTTTCAGAATGTATCGCTGCACCTCAACTTTTTTTTTTTTTCATTTTCCATCTCATTATCCCTTTAGGTTCTAGTCCAGTGCTTCTTAAATTGCAATATACCTGCGTTGCCTGGGTCTTTAAATGCTGGTTGTGATCCTGAGACTGCATTGCTAACAAGCGTGCCGGTGGTGCTGATGCTGTGGGTCTGTGGCTCCCACTCTGAGCAGCCAGGCTCCAGCACAATTTCTCAGCGTAAACGTCTAATCACAGAGCACTCTTCAGCTCTGCCTATCCTACCATCCAGCGATGTACTGACTTTTCATTGCCAAGCTCTATGAATTCATTCTTTCTCATAACCTCTTATTCTTGTTTCATGGATGCAACATTTTCTTATCTCTCAGGGAATAATAATTACTCCTACTTTTAAAGTTCTAATTTCTTTATTACTTCATATCTCTGGGAGTTTTTCTATCCACATATTCATTTCTGATGCTGAAGTCCTCTGATATTTGGTGAATCTTTTTTTTTTTTTTTTGAGATGAAGTTGCACTCTCATTGCCCAGGCTGGAGTGCGGTGGTGCGATCTCGGCTCACCGCAACCTCCGCCTCCCAGGTTCAAGCGATTCTCCTGCCTCAGCCTCCTGAGTAGCTGGAATTACAGGCATGTGCCACCACACCTGGCTAATTTTGTATTTTTAGTAGAGATGGGGTTTCTCCATGTTGGTCAGGCTGGTTTCCATCTCCCGACCTCAGGTGATCTGCCCACCTCAGTCTCCCAAAGTGCTGGGATTACAGGTGTGAGCCACGGTGATTCTTTATTGTGTGTTCCAGCAATCTTGGTAGCGGAGGTGCAACGTTCGGTGTGAGAAGCCTGCCTGGGTGCAGATGTGGGAGTTTTGCAGCGAACAGGGAGGAACAGGAAGTACCATCAGGTGGGTATACTTCTCCAGCGCCTTTTCTAAATTTAGGCAACCCTCTTTTTTATGGGTTGTGTCCCCCTAAAATGCATATGTTGAAGTACTAACTCCCAGGTCTGTAGAATGAGACTTGGTTTAGAAGTAGAGTCATTACAGATAGAATTGGTTAAAATGATGTCACGCTGCCTGGGTGCGGTGGCCCACGCCTGTAATCCCAGCACTTTGGGAGGCTGAAGTGGGTGGATCACAAGGTCAAGAGATCGAGACCATCCTGGCCAACATGGTGAAACCCCATCTCCACTAAAACTACAAAAATTAGCTTGGTGAGGTGGCGGGTGCCTGTAATCCCAACTACTTGGGAGGCTGAGGCAGGAGAATCGCTTGAACCCAGGAGGCAGAGGTTGCAGTGAGCCAAGATCACGACACTGCACTCCAGCCTGGCGACAGAGTGAGACTCCATCTCAAAAAAAGAAAAATGAGGTGGTACTGGGGTAGGTGGGGCCCCTGATCCAATCCCACCAGTATCCTTAGACAATGGATAGGGAAATTCCGACACAGACCCAAACACAGAGTGAACACCATCTGAAGACGAAGGCAGAGATTGGAGTGATACAAGCCAAAGAACGCCAAAGATGGCCAGCAGACCCCCAGAAGCCAGGGGAGGAAGACAGAAGGTTCCCACTCATGGCCTCAGAAGGAACCAGCCTCGTGAATACCTTCATGGCAGACTCCCAGCCTCCAGAACCGGGAGAAAATGCACGTCTGTGGTTTCAACCCCTCGTCTGTGGCACTTTGTTTCAGCAGCCTGGGCTGAGACAGCATTCCACCCAGCCCCCATCATGCCCTCGGGCCCTGTCCTGTTCCCAGTGGGAATCAGAAGCCCCTATCACTGCCGCCTGGGCCAAGTGGGAGGAAAGCACCATATCAGCTCCCACATGCCACCACTGGGGCACCCAGATGGATCCTCAGAGGCAGCCACTGAGCCTCCCTGTGGACTGGGTCCACGTCCTCCCTGGGGGCCTGCCTCTCCAGGACTCTTCCTCAGCCCTGGCCACGGCCATGTGCCCCTCTCCACCCAGCCCTTTGCTGTCTTCTTGGCAGGGATTCCTTCCAATGTCTGGTACCCTGAGGGCTCTCATCTTTGTTTTTGATCGTGTTTGTATATTTACCTAGTTTCCTTTCAAAATAATTTCTAGAGGAAGGAGATTAAGTTCAGTCCACCATTTTGAAACAGACGTTGAAAATTATTTCCACGGCAGACACTTAGTCCAAGAGCAGGCAAAATGAGATAAGACGTCTGCATGCACTTGGAAGAATGCAAAGGTGTTACCCCTAGCTGATCCAAATTTTCTAATACATCACATCCTATTACATACAAAGTGTTTCTCTTAGCCAGCAACATGCAGAATGCAGGAAGTGAGTCTCTAGTCTGCAATGAAGGACACTGTCTGGGGCTTGCTCTGTGGTCATGGGTGGAGGACTGCCCAGGCCATCCCTGGGCTCTGCTATGTGCCTGGGGTGGGATGCCATCTCTCACATCCTGGTCCCCAAAAGATGACCACCACCATGTGCCAAGGGGCTCCTGGAACCTGGATTCTTAGCAGCACAAATGGAGTTCAGTGGAAGCTACTGCCCAGTCAGGGACAGCTGAAGACAGAGCTTTATCTCCTGCCCCTTCACGGCCTGAGCACCGTGCCCCGACAAGTGTGGGCACACACACACGCACACACACAGGTATTATCAACCCACTTCCCCAAGAAAATATTAACTTTGGAAATGTAAGCATGTGGTAGGTCAGAAATAGACTAAGACAGATTCATTTAGATTAGATCAGGCCAGATTCAATTAGAGACAGAGGGGAGGGAACTGTGCTGGCCCATCTCCCCTCCATTGGAGGCCCGCTGTGGTGTCCAGAGGGTCTCAAGTGCTGGTAGGCACTGACTTCCCAGCCTGTTGGAGGTCTGTGTCCCTAAACCTCTGGACCCCAGCATGCACTGAGGGGCCTGAGCATGACTCCTTCCTCGGGGCAGCCACCTGACAAACAGCCTCTGAAGCTGGGGTGGGCTGGAGAGCTGTGATCACTCATGGGTGCACAGTACTTCCCCCTCAGGAGCCCGGCAGAGGACATGAGCTGGCCAGCTCCAGCCACGCAGTGCTGGGTCCATGGTGCAGCCTCTGTGTTTTTTTGTTTTTTATTTTTTGTTTTGAGACGAAGTCTCACTCTGTTGCCTATGCTGGAGTGCAATGGTAAGATCTCAGCCCACTGCAACCTCCACCTCCCAGGTCCAAGCGATTCTCCTTCCTTAGCCTCCCAAGGAGCTGGGACTACAGGCATGTGCCATCACACCTGGCTAATTTTTTTTTTTTTTTTTGTATTTTTAGTAGAGATGGGGTTTCACTATGATGGTCCAAGTTGGTCTCGAACTCCTGACCTCATGATCTGCCTACCTCGGCCTCCCAAAGTTTTGGGATTACAGGCATGAGCCACCGCGCCTGGCCACTTCAGTGTTTTAATAAGGACACAGCCGCAGGGCACAGGGATGAGGTCAGAATGCCCACTTTTACTCTACATCCATGATGTTAGAGGAGAGGCCGGGAAGGCTGGTAAGAGAGAAGACGTATTGCTTGCCAAATCATTTCCCTTTCCTCTGGACACCCGGGCAGATCACCTAAGCCTCCCTGCAGAGAGTGGGCCTGATGGAGCACCATCGGTACATGGGCATCCCTGAACCCTTTCCACACTGATCCTGTCAGTCGTCACCACTGCAGGGAAGCTGCTGGGTGGAGACCATGGAAGAGCCCCTCGGGAAGGCCTGGAGCTGCCCGGAAGGAAAGCTTCATGCTGATGAAAACACCAGTTGGGAACAGAGAGTGGCTGGCGGGGGCTAGCAGCTGGGGTAAAGGAAATGGGGAGATGTCGGTGGAAGGGCACGAGCTTCCAGTCTGAAGATGAGTAACAGGCCAGGCGCGGTGGCTCATGTCTGTAATCTCAGCACTTTGGGAGGCTGAGGCGAGTGGATCATGAGGTAAAGAGATCGAGACCAGCCTGGCCAACATGGTGAAACCCTGTCTCTACTAAAAATACAAAAATTAGCTAAGCATGGTGGCTACTCAGGAGGCTGAGACAGGAGAATCGCTTGAACCTGGGAGGCAAAGCTTACAGTGAGCTGAGATCACGCCACTGCACTCCAGCCTGGGCAACAGAGCAAGACTCCGTCTCAAAAAATTAAAAAAAGATGAGTAAGGCCTGAGGACTGAATGTTCAGCATGACGACTGAAGCTAATAATACCAATAATAGTGCACTACATACTTGAATCTGCTAAGACCTCAAGCTTTCTTACCAAAAAGAAAAGGTGACTGAGAGGAAACAGATGTGTTTATTAAGCTGGTCCCTTGACGATGTATTTGCAGATCACATCATCATGTTGCATGTTTAAATACATACAATTTCATTTGCCAATTGTACCTCAATAAACCTGAAAGACATGCCACAGGGACCCTATACAACTGAGAAATGATGACTCACCTTGTTAGGCCACTGTGCTGTGAGCTGCACCTTTGCCACAGTGAGTGCTATGATCTGAATGCTAGTGTCCTCAGGACTCATAGGTGAAAACCTAACCACCAGTGCAGTCGTGTTGAGAGGCGGGGCGCTTGGTGGCACCTTTGTGAATGGACCAGTGCCCTTGTAAAAGAGGCTCCAGGGAGCCTGCTCCCCCCTACACCAGGTGAGGACACAGAAGGCACCATCTGTGAAAAGCGAGCCCTTCCTGGACCCCAAATCTGCTGGTACCTCAATCTTGGACTTCCCAGCCTCCGGAACTGTGAGCACTGCATTTCCATTGCTTGTAAGTTACTCAGTGTCAGGTATTTTGTGATAGCAGCCAGAACAGAGGAAGACAGTGAGTGTTTCCTGAAGGAGCCGCCACCCTGACTGCCCATCCTCGGAGTATGCTCATTGAATTATGTACTAAATCCATATGGTGGAAAGGCTGGCAGTCACTGAAATCAGGGCACTCTTTAGGTGTCAATCTATATTAATCCCCAGAACACGCTGAGGAGTGAAAAAGCAACAGGCAGCCGTTTTAGTCGAGGAAATGGAGCAAAAAGCACATGCGCTGGCTCGTGTAGGACAAGATACCTCTGGAAGAATGCAGGAGAAGTCGCGGCCGAGGTGCCTGGGAAGGGGCATGAGCTGCTGGGGACAGAGGTGAGGGAGAACTTTCATGTGTTGTTTTACTTTTCTGGAGTTGGTTTCACCATATCTAGGTACTATCTATTCAAAATAAAATAAATGGCCAGGCGTGGTGGCTAACAACTGTAATCCCAGCACTTTGGAAGGCCGAGGAGGGTAGATCATGAGGTCAAGAGTTTGAGACCAGCCTGGCCAACATGGTGAAACCCCGTCTCTACTAAAAATACAAAAATTAGCCGGGCATGGTCGTGTGCACCTGTAATCCCAGATACTACGGAGACTGAGGCGGGAGAATCGTTTGAACCCAGGAGGTGAGGGTTGCAGTGAGCCGAGATCGTACCACTGCACTCCAGCCTGGTGACAGAGTGAGACTCTGTCTCAAAAAAAAAAAAAAATACAATTTTTAAACAAAAAAGTTTAAATATAAACACTTAAAATATACTAACATAAACATATTTAGTGTCTATATTAATATAAACATGTTTAATATATACAAGCATATATTTTATAATATGTAGAAATTTAGGGCAGGCATAGTGGCTCACGGCTGTAATCCCAGTGCTTTGGGAGGCTGAGGTGGGTGGATCACCTGAGGTCAGGAGTTCTAGACCGGCTTGGCCAACATGGTTTAACCCCATCTCTACTAAAAATACAAAAATTAGCCAGGCGTGATGGTGGGCATCTGTAGTCCCAGCTATTCAGGAGGCTGATGCAAGAGAATCACTTGAACCCAGGAGGCAGAGGTTGCAGTGAGTCAATATTGTACTATCACACTCCAGCCTGGGTGACAGAGCAAGACTCCGTCTCAAAAAAAAAAAAAAAAGACATTTAATATAATTTAAAGAAAATATATTAAAATGCATTTGACCCTTGAACGACACAGGCATTAGGGATGCTGACCACTCCTCAGACAGTAAAAACTTAGTGTGTAACTTTTGACTGCCCCAAAATTTAACTACAAATACCCTACTGTTGACCAGGAGACTTACTGATAACACACACAATTTGCACACATTTTCTATGTTCAATATATTACATACTGTATCCCTACAATAAAGTAAGCTAGAGAAAAGAAACTTATTAAGAAAATCATAAAGAGAAAATATATTTATTATTCATTAAGTGGAAGTGGATCATCATAAAGATTTTCATCCTCACATCGTCACACTGAGTAACTGGGGGGTGGGTTGGTCTTTGCTGTCTCAGGGGTGGCAGACATGGAAAAAATCCTCATATAAATGAACTCATGTTGTTCAAGGGTCACCTGTATATTTTAAACAAAATGTTTTCAGCAATAAGAAAATGTGCCATTTAAGGCCAGGTGCAGTGGCTCACGCTTACAATCCCAACATTTTGGGAGGCTTAAGTGAGAGGATCACTTGAGCCTAGGAGTTTGAGAACAGCCTGGGCAACACAGTGAGACCCCCATTGCTATAAAACATTTAAAAATTGGCTGAGTGTGGTGGCGCACACCTGTACTCCCAGCTACTCGGGAGGTAGAAGCGGGAGGATCACTTGAACCTGGCAGGTGCAGGCTGCAATGAGCTGTGATTGCGCCGCTGCACTCCAGCCTGGGCGACAGAGCAAAACCCTGTCTTAAAATAAAAAAGAAAAGTGCCATTTGAATGGAGTGTATAATAAATTGTTTAGAAGAGCAAGTAACACATTTGTAAAGTACAGTCAAGGATCTGGTGAAACAGAACATTTCCCCATGCCTGCCACTCCCGGCCCTGTCTCACAGTGCCCCATCTATGCACTCCCAGCTCTGGGCCTGACCTCAATCCCTCAGGATGCCCCCAGAGGACCCCTCCCCACCTCCACCAGCCCACAGAGGCCCCCACCAAAACCTGTGCACAGGTAGCCCACCCCTCACCCAGCACATGGTGTTGACTCAGCTTTTTTCACCTGTTCGCTCAACTCAAACCATTAAGGGCTCAGTGAGCTCACCCACCAGGCTTTTTGCTGCAGAAAAAAAACAACCTGAGATTCTAGGCCTAAAGAGCAGCAAGGGCTGAATGAGATGAGCGCTTCCTGTGCACCAGGCGCTGTTGTAGGCACTTTACCTGCATTAACTCATGCAGTCCCAAGAACTGATGAGGAAACTGAGACACAGAAAGGTCACCTGATGTGCTCTTGAGCACATCACAGTTAGTGAGAGGCAGAGCCCTGTCTGAACCCTGGCGCAGCCCAGGGTCTTGCTCTGAAGGAAGGTGGACAGCCCCTGGTCAGCATCAAGGAACTCTTTAAATCTCAACTCCACCTGGAAATAGCTGTGCAGCCTACAGCAAGTTCCTCAGCCTCTCTGGACTCTGGTTCCTTCATCCATGAAGCAGGGAAGATAATAGGCACCTGGCGGGATTGTTGTAGGAACTAAATCAAACAGCATCACGTGCAAACACAGTTCCGCATGGCATCACCGCAGCTTATTTAACCAGTGCAGCAGACATTTAGTGTAATTGCCTATGGTTTCCAAGCGGCAGCTGTTATCCGTGTCTAAGGGGCCTCCCCAGAGGGGCCCACGTGCTCAGAGCCTTTGGAGACCATCAGCCCCGGCCTCCCTAGGACACGGCAGTGACAGCGTCAGAGTCCTAGGTCCCTGATCCTGAGTAGAGGGAAAGGGGGTGGGGGATCCTGAGATGTCACCTCAGGGAGGAAGGAGCCAGGTGCGGCACCTCCAGCCACCAGGCAGCTTCCACACGTGTCCTCTTTCTTAATTCTCCCGAGGCTCCTGTGAGTCTCATTCCACGTCACAGATGAGGAACTGAGCTGCCCATGGTTACAAAGCTGATGTAAAGAACTCTGTCCTGGCAGGGGCTCTTGAGGCAGCTGTGCCTGCGGCGGGTCCACTCCCGCTTCCCCTGCCTGTTCCCCTCCCTGCTCACAGCCTCCCAGGGCACTGCAGTCCTGACCCCTCTGCTGGTCAGGACTCCCCTCCTCAGGCCTGGTCGCCAGACACTAGGGAGAAGATGCAGGTCACGTGCACAGGGATGCTCTGACAGGGCCCTGTGGGGAGCCTCCCTGGACTCAGGGGTCCACACAGGCCTGCACGAGTGTCTTCTGCCCTAAGCTCGGCCGTGGGGATGGCCTGTGCCAAGCTCACCCTCTCTTCCGATCTCACTTCCTGGTTCCGTGGCTGGGGCTCCCTCTCTGCTGGGCGGAGCACCATCCCCATGGGAATCACCAATTTGGACTCATCCAGGACACACTCCAGGGCCACGGTCAGACCATGTGTCAGGGTCTAGCGGTCCACCATCCCCCAGCCCGACCTGCCTAAACTGGCCCTGGGCCTAAAGCTGGGTGCTTGGACCCTCACACATATTTGAGATGCCCACAGGATGAACTGGAGGATGAGGGAGAGGAGCAGGGCCCATTGGTTCCCACACTCTGTGCCCAGAAAGGAGACTCACTGCACTGGGACCCAGGGTGGCAGGGTCGGACAGAGTGAGACACCCAGCTGGACCTTCAGGGTGACATACACACACCCCAAGGAGGGGGCTCCCCTTTGCACACTTGCCCTGATATGTGCAGTGGGCCGGGGTTCCTGACACCAGGCAGACTCTGCAGCTCTCAGAATGCTATTGGGGTGGAGAGGACCCTAGACTGCTCCAGAGAGAAGGTGGAAGCCTGGGCTGGGCTCCAGAGAGCTGATGGTGGCCTGGCGGGTTCCCCACTGATAGGCAGGGGTCCCTGGGGTCTGCAACATCATCTTACCATGCATGATGTCTTCGTCCCCCACTCCAAGGCTCTGGGGCTCACAGCTCCCCTCCCTCAGGGGCTGCTGCAGCACGGAGACACAGCCAGGCTCTCCACCACGGCCGGCTAGGCTCCAGGGGCCAGACTCCCCAGGGCGGGGACTCTCTCTTGGATGGCAGCCCTCATGACCTGCAGCCCCACCAGTGCCAGGAGCAAGGGTGTGAGACGGAGGGAGAACAGGGGCTGCCACATCCAGGGGAGGTCGGAAGGCACTCCCAGGGGGCGGGAGCCTGGAGACGCAGAGGTGGTGTTCAGCAGCCAAGGTGGAGTGTGCAACTCACAGGCATGCCAGGCACATAGCAACGGCACTCGGCGTGCCTCACCCCAGCAGGCTCGCCTCCAGGGACCTCAGCAAAGAGGTGATGACATGTTCAGGTCTTTTTCTTTTTTTTTAGAGAAAAACACAGGTGTCGCTATATTGCCCAGGCTAGAGTGCAGTGGCTATTCACAGGCGCAATCCCACTACTGATCAGCACGGGAGTTTTGACCTGCTCCATTTCCGACCTAGGCCGATCACCCCTCCTTAGGCAACCTGGTGGTGCCCTGCTCCCGGGAGGTCATCATATAGATGCCGACAAGTTCAGGTCTTGAAGCGGCCGGAGCTCCCAGCAGCAGGAGACGAGTCAGTGCATGAAAGCGGGTCCCTAAGGCGGAATATTATGCAGCTTTAAAGTGTGTGGGGGCCAGTTTTTAACGACACTGACCAGTGCTCTCTGGTCAGTGTGCCTTCTCCTGGCCACACCTCTTCACCCCTGCGAGCTGCATGGGGGCAAGACCTGAGCAAGACAGAGGAAACCAGGGGGTCTGCGTTGAGCCCCAATGAGTCATGCCCACCAGGGGTCCCTGGACACCTCTCTGGTGACATCTGCCTTCCTGGAGACCTGAGCCCCGAGCTGTAGCTGCTGCAAGTTCAGGGAGGCATTGCCAGCATGAGGAAGAAGGCTTTCCAGGGCTCCAGCCGCCCCTCAGTGTAGCCACTGAAGGCAAACATTGATCCACAATGTGCTGTGCGGGCTTGGCCCAGCCCGGGATGTCCACAGGCCCTGACCACGAGACTTCGAACCAAGGCAGAGAGAACAAGGCCTAAACCGCTGAGCCCTTCAAGGACTGGTGGGAAGTGCTCTGTTAATTCCAACCACATGGCAAATTAAGTTCTATTTAGCCCGTTTCCAAAATATTTTCTCCTCTTGATTTAAGGAAAGCTAGAGCTGTGCCATTGTTCAGACAGACTGGGTGGAGCCCGGGGTAGGGAGAGCCAGCGACCATGCCCATGGAAGCGCAGCCTCCCCCACGGAGCACCACTCCCCGATCCTCACCAGCACCAGTGGTGCTGGTGGAGACAGACAAGGAGTGAATGGACAGGCGGAGGTGGGAGCCGGGAAGCATGATGTGTGGGTAAACGGGAGGGCGGGGAGAGTGCAAACTTGCTTTGTTTACAGCTTCAAATCCGACAAGACCTGATGTTCTCTGGCCCTGGCAGCTTTGTTCTGCGTTTCCTCCTCCCCCACCTTCTTGGAATGCCTGGGCTGGAGAGGGGAACACAAAGGGGGACAAAAGGAAAGTGTTGTCCTGTCCACTGAAGCTGAGCTCAGGCAAGGCCCCCATCTAATGCAAGAGGACGCCCTCAACCAGCCTGAAGCATCTGGGGTGGACTGCTCCAAACCCCTCTCCGCTCGGGTGCCCAGTCCCACCCCTCCCCTGGAGCGAGGTCCAGTCCACATCTCGCTTGCCCCTCAGCAGCAGAGGACAAGTTGGACCCTTCCTCCTCCCAGAAGTGAGCCACTGTCTGGCATCTAGACAGCAGCTCCCCTCCTGCAAGCCCGAGCCAGCCAGCCGCTGGGACGGTGGGAAGCATGCCTTGCTGGCAGACCCTCGCCCACGATTGCAGCCCATTCCAGAGCTGGTGTGCAGGCCCGTGGCTGCCTGATAGGGGGTCCAAAGGTCCAGCCCTTTGCATTCTCGAGGCACAGCTCTGAGAGCCGGCCCCACCCTGAGTGCCGTAGGACCAGCCGAAGCCTCAGTTCAACTGCCTAGAGCCTCCCTCTGCCCAGCCTCACAGCCTGCTGCCCTGCAGAGATACCTTCCGAAATCACCCCACCCAACTCTCCAGCTCTGAATCTGTTCCCAGGAAACCCACCCTAGGACAGTCAGCTCTGGCAGCAGACCTGGGAGACAGATTCTAAAGGCAGATGTTGGCCGGGCACGGTGGCTCACACCTATAATCCCAGCACTTTGGAAGGCTGAGGCGGGCAGATCTCGAGGTGAAGAGATCAAGACCATCCAGGCCAATGTGGTGAAACCCCATCTCTACTAAAAAATACAAAAAGTAGCCAGGTGTGGTGGCGCGTGCCTGTGGTCCCAACTACTCGGGAGGCTGAGGCAGGAGAATCACTTGAGCCTGGGAGGCAGAGGTTGCAGTGAGCCAAGATGGCACCATTGCACTCCAGCCTGGCAACAGAGCAAGACTCCATCTCAAAAATAAGAATAAAGTAAAGATGGATGTTGGAGCTGCTCTCTGACCCGCCTGAGGGCAATGGAGACCCGTCACCCCTGGTAGAGGGAGAACAGAGAGGCCTGGGTGCTGCTAAGGCATAAAAGGTGAATCGTGCCCATGGTGAGCAGGGCCAGGAGACCTGCAGAGGAGGACGCAGGGGCCAGGGTAGTATCACTAGCCCTGAGAGAAGTGGTCACATAGGACCAGAGAACTGGACAGCCCTTGACTGAGGTCACTGATTTACTGAAAATGAAAACAGGCTTAGGGTGATCAATGGCCCATTCAAGACACAAGGTGAAATCTCAGGGGCCTCCCTGACAGCCTTGAGGGAAGCCCTAATCTGAGCCAAGGACAGAGAGAGGAGAGTGAGCTCAGGACCTCACTGCACAAGCACCATGCTTCAGAAAAGATGGAATTCTAGCCCTGGCAGGCTCCCCACAGCACGTTCAGGGCCCCAGTGTGCAAAGAACAGGACTTGAGGCCAGGGATGTGGATACTTAGCGGTGCAACTCCCAGATCCCTGAACCTGCTCAGAGGAGAGGGCAGGGCAGCCCACTCCCCTGTGAGGAGACAGTGTCCCGCCTGACTGATGACCCTGCAGAGGCTCAAATGAGGCAGGTTCCAGGCGGTGCCAGAGGAGACAAGTCCCCTTCCCTCCTGCAACCAGTATCACAGCTGGCACAGCCCAGTGGGAAGGTGCCGGTCTGTGAGAGGAAGAACAAGATCATCTCCCCATGTTCCTAGAGGGCTGCAGGGCTAGGTGGCATGCCGTAGCAGGGGCTGGAAATACATGCCCATTTGGGGGTGCCACATCAAGGTTCGGAACCACGGGTAAGGAAGGAGGTGCCGGCACGGAGGGCTTTAGCCTCCTGCAAGGACTCAGGTTACAGAGCTCACGCTATGGCTCCTGGCTCCCGGAGCTTGTAAGAAGCAGGGGCCTCTGAGAATTGGAAATGCCAGCATGGCCACAGCAGACAGCAGAGGCACAGCAGAGATCTCAGAAGTGGGCCTGCTTGAGGAGATGGGCTGCATAGGAAGGAAATCCACCAGGTCCCATGTTCCCAGGAAGGGCTGGGGATGCCCCGTGCACCCATGAAAAGGCCCCAGTTGTGAGCGGCGCACTGCTGGAGGTCCTCGCAGGCCAGGCTGATGGCAGCAGATGCTGCTGCAGACCTCGGCTCTGAGCAGCAGGGGCAAGGACGTGAGCCCAACCTGGCAGAGGCCAGTTGGCAGTGCCAAGGGCAGAAGCGGGCGCGAGTGTATCATGAGGAACAAGAGCTGAGTGGCCAGTGAGTGCTGAGAGCCAGGCAGTTGTTTGCCTGCCATCGGAATAATTCAAGGTTGGGGGACACAATGGTTTGAACATGTCCCTCCAAATTACAGGTATTGCCAGTACACTTGAACGTGTCAAGAGGTGGAGCCTTTAAGAGGTGACCAGGCTGGGGGGCGGGGGGGTTTCCTCCCCCTCAAGTGGGGTTAGCTGTGCTTATGAAAGGGCTTGACTCCTCTACCTTCCACTGCAGGGGACACAGTATACCTCGCCTCCGATGACTCAGAACCAGGCGCCATCCTGGAAGCAGCGAGCAGCCCTCACTAGGTTCCCAACCTGCCAGCCCCTCGATCCTGGACTTCAGTCTCCAGAACTGCCAGAGGAGACTTCTCTGTTCTTCATCAGTTACCTATCCTCAGGGGTTTTATTATGGCGGCACAAAGCGACTGAGACAGACGGCCAGGAGACTGAGGGCAAAGGTGCTCTAGAAAGCCAGTGGGTCCCTCGCCTGGTGTCAGGTGCTAAGGCACCTGCCAGAAGAGAGGGCGGGTCCCTGGGAGAAAGGCCCTGCAACCTCATGGCAAGGATGGCCAGTCACATTCCTGGGTCCTTCTCCAAAGGGGCAGCCAGAGATACTGGAAGGCCCAGGCCCTTCCAGGACTGTGAGGGTGATTCTGAGGGCCTGAAGTGCCCCAGGCCCAGAGTAGCAGGGCTCTCCATCTTCGTGGAGGGTGAGTCAGGTATCCCTGCCCTGGCCCACTTGCCCAGGGTCCTCATCCATGTAAGATGAAGTCTGAAGACGTCACTGGGCCTTCCCAGCATCCCAGCCCAGGGCGGGACTGCACGAGTGATAAGTGAAGACGCCCCGGACCGCCCTTGATGAAGGCTAGTTCTCTTCCACTTTCTGACTGCCACCTCCCCACTCTGCACCTTCACCCCTTCTCAAGAACCACAGCCTCCAGGGCCCAACTCTCTGTTTCTGAGGAAAGCATTAGGGTGGGGGTTTGGGTGGTCTCCCTGCTTGCATTATAAAAGACACACAGCGGGCGATGCTCTAGTCTAAGAAAAGACTTTCTAATGGTGGTGGGGTTTCTGGCAAAAAGGCAGGGCCATGAGGCAGTTAGTGCTGTTGGGCAAAGAATTGCTTCTGTATCTATCTCTAAGCATGAAAATGGGCACCAAATCAATATTTCTTTAACAAACAAACAAAAAACTTGGCCTACCCTCCCCCAGCGCACCCTGAGCTTGTCTCTAGCACTGCTAGAGTTCTGGAGACATTTTACTCCGTCTTGCCTGTTACCTGTTAATTTCTCCCTTCCCTCCTTCAATTGTGAGCTCAGGGAGGGCAGGGGTCGGACTGAAGTATCCTCTGAATCTTTGACCTCAGGCGCTTAGGGACTGGGGGATGGGACAGAGATGAGGCAGGCAGAGTCCAGCCTCCCCAGATTCGCCTCCCAGCCCTCCACATGTGCTCGGCAAGTCGCTGATGGGAGCCCGGGCCAGGCTGAGGCGCGTGTGTGTCTCCCCTGCCAGGCTGTGAGCGCCCCAGCAGGCTAGTCCAGGTCAGCCCGGCTGCTGCCTGACGCCAGCCTGGGTCCTGGCCCCCAGAGAGTGCGTGATAAAGTCTGGAGCTGGCTGAGCTCCGACCCAGGGGAGTAAGGAATTACTTCCTTCACGGAGGCTTCATTTTGAAAATAAATTTAGTAACTTCTAAATAAATTGTACTGACTCTCCCAGTTGTATTTGTTTGGTTAAATTAATTCTATTTTAATATTTCCATTAGCCATTTAATTTATTCTAAAACCTGGCACTGCAAAGTAATAAAACTTCTCAAATATTGACAGACAGAAAGTAAATGTCGCCCAGCTACAACCATCTGTTTTTCCTCCAAATTCCTCAAGATGGAGAGTGCACCGCCGTGCTTGATTTACGGCCTTCCTGGGCCCATGCGCGGCTCACTGGCAGCCTCCTCCCACCCCTGAGCCAGCGCTGCTGGGGGTGCCGTTCTGGGCTCAACAGGGTGAGAGGGGAGGGAGGCGAGGGTTTGGGGTATGGTGAGAAAGTCTACATGGCAAATGTAGCCGTGAAATGGAGCCCCAGCGTTAAAATGGGTAAGCTGGCTGAAATGCAAAAGCTCGCTGCGTTCCTGCCACCTTCCCCAGCGCCAGCTGCCCTGCGACGTCCCTGGCATGCCAGCCCAGAAGCTGCATACGCCGCCTCCCCTGCACCACCTGTGCCTCCACCCTCTCTCCCCCACCCACCTACCCTGTTCCTTGGATGAGAGACAGGCGCCCTCCTTCCTGGCAGTCTAGCCAGGGAGGAGTCACCCCCTTAGAAGTGGGGTCTCCCAGGGCGGATGGCTCACAACGTTTCTACTGTGTGAGGTTCCTGAGGGAGTGCATGAGCACTGAGGGGGACGGAGCCTGGCTCCCCGGTCAGCTCCCCTGCAGCCAGGTGTGGTGTGGTCTGAGGGAAAGTCTCCGGGCTGGACAAGAGACACAGCTGGAGGCGAACCTTGGTCCCCGCTCTCCAGACCTGTGGGAGCTTGCCCCTCCCCTCTCAGCAGAGCAGCAAGGGTACGGGATTCCCCACAGGGGTGCCAGGTGGGTACATCTGCCCCATGCCCAGCCCCGTGCCTAGCCAGGCCTAGCCCATAACCAGGACCCAGCATCTCCTGGAAGAAAAGCTGTCACCTGGGCCTCTGCTATCTGGTTAGACTTCCCCCAAGCAGAGGGCCAGAGAGGGAGGCCACACAGCCCCACCCCGGCACTCCCCACGCATCAGCCCATTTCAACGTGACGTGTTTACACAGCTCGCATACTTACAATTCCTCTCCGACCACCAGGCAAAGCCTCGGCGGCCACAAATATTCTACAATGCTAGTCGGGGCCGGCAGCCCCGGCCTGCCCTGCCAGCACCTCCCTCACTGCCCTTGGTGCTCCCACCACCTCTGCCCACAGCCTGTCACAGCACTGCCCGCTGGTAGGGGAAGTCAGGCACCACCCAAGCACTCTGCGGACCCTGCTGGAGTCTGTGCAGTGGATGGAGGGCCAGACCACGCGTGTGTCCAAGTGTGTGTCAGCCCCACAGTTTGCTCCAGGGACACCAAGATGCCTCAGGGCGCTCAGGGCCCTGTGGGGGACACACCAGCGAGTGAGGAGATGTGCCAGCGTGCCCCCGGTGCAGCAGTGGCATCTGCAAGAACACAGCAGGGCACAAAAGATGGGCACCCAGCCTGCTGGGAGGACCAGGAGAGAGTTCCAAGAGAAGTGAAGCGGCAGGACGAGCTCTTCAGATTAGAAAGTCCTACAGGACAGTCGGGGGACAGTGTGGGTGAAGGGTCAGGGGACAGAGCAGTCTCCCCACTTCAGTGAACCCCACAGCTTGCTTGGCTGCAGCAGAAGGTGTGAGAGGAGAGGGGGAATGGGAAAGGCCGAGATCTGCAGCTGGGAAGAGAGCACAGGTTTCACCCCAAGGGCAGCAGGGAGCCATGGCAGGCCGTAGCCTTCAGGAGGAACGTGCTCCAACTCAAATCTGAGACACGTCCTAGGATAGCTGTGGGGGACTGGAGGAATCCAGCCTGGGAGGAAATGCTGAAGACGGGAAAGAGCAAGCTCAGGAAGGCCCTGGAAAACATTTTTCCAAAGTCCTGGCCATGGTTGGGGCAGGGTCTCAAGGAAGTGTGTTGACTGGCCAGCACCACATAGAGCATGTAGACTGGTAGGGGCCGTGTGATGGGGGGGTGATGCCTGTGACACAGGAGGAGCCCCAGGAGGGCCTTGGCAGATGTTGCTGAAGGGAACTGCACTCAGGTAAGGCCTCTGACATCGCGTCCAATAAAGGAGCACTGAGCAACTGCTGCGCAGACCACCACCCTAGCCACTCAGGGCTCCCCCTGGAACTGGGACATGGGACAGGAATCTAAGAATTACACACTGTGCAAAGGACAATTCTGGGAGTGCAGCCAAAGGGGACAGCAGCAGGGGGTGAGTGATTCCAGGGGCTTCCCTTCACTAGAACCCTGGAGCCTTCCCAGGCCCCTAGTCCCAGCAGACTTACCAGAGACCCGCAGAGACCTGGGCTCCTCCAACCCTGGCTTCCTCCAACCCTACATTCAAGGACAAAACCTGCTGGGTGTCAGACAGGAGCAGGACCTCCAGCACGGCTGTGGTCCCACCGTGGGTCCCACCGCAGGGTCCCACCACAGGGTCACCGCAGGGTCCCACCACGACCCTCATTTCTGTCTTTTAAGCCTCAAGGCAGCCATAGGTGTGAAAGCACAGAACAAACTGCACAGGTAAGAGAAGGAAGCAAGAGAAATGACATTCCAGAGAAAAAACACAGAGCACGGCAGGGGGGCTGTGGGGGGTGGGGCAACACCACACTCTACCCACCGTGGCTCACTCCCAGCCACGTGGACCTAAGTCCTGGATCCTCAGCCTGCGGTGTCCAGGCCACTGCAGCATGTGCAGCATGCAGATATGCGCGTCCCCTCGGCACGCTGCACCCCATCTCCCCCGTGAAGCCCCCACGGCCTTCTCCCATTTCTTGACTGCATATTTGAGTCTTCACTCATCCCAACAGGTTCTGCTGACATTCTGGGAATTAATGAAGCCGGGTGCAGCCTGCCAACCTCACAGCTCCAGAGGAGGAAAAAAGGAGTTGTGTGTTCACAGCCAAAAGAGGAGTTCATAAATTTTCATAAAATTACTACATGTGTGTAATTTATGGCCAAGTCCAGTCACTCCAAGCCCCCAAGGAGCAGAGCAATGGCTGCAAGGAGGTGTCGTGGGAGAATGGCCACCATGTGCTCTGCCATGCTCTGGACAGCAGGGAGGGGGCAGGTGACAGGAAAGGGGCCCAGGAAGTGGCAGCCAGAAAAACGGGGCAAAGGCAGCGCTTGTTCTGTTCTTGTGCCCAGCTATCCTTAAGCATCAGACAAAGTGAGCACCTGAGCAGATGGCGAGCCCAGAACGCCGCAGGGGCCCTCCTCGGCCACCAAGTGAGAAACACCAAGGTTGGCCCCAGCACACTGCAGCCCCTGGAGACAGCATGGCCCTCCCTGCTGCTGGCAGAAATCAAAGGTGCCTGGAGACAGGGACATCACCACAGCTGGGCAGATGACCTGCTGCAAGGTAGCTACTAATACTTAGGTGACAAACACCACATTAGCCACCTGCATCTTCAAGCATATTGGGTGCTCGCTACTCACAAGCACACACAGGCCAAGATGCTCCCCACACCCAGCCAAAAAAACAGAAAAGCTCTGCAGGTGTCTTAGGACCTATTACTTGACAATGCCCGGAACCTTTGGTGTACCCACTTTCAGGTGACACAGGTCCGAGCAGCTGTGACCTTTCCAAGGCCACACGGGTAGTCAGTGGCAGAAGTGAGTTTCAGATTCAGATCTGACATCCCCAGCACCCACATTGTCCCCCAGCTGTGTGTCCTTACACCCGTGACAATCAGAGGCAGCCATGTTTGTGTCATTGCCGTGCCTTTAACACATAAGAAATTATAGTTTATTGCTAAATATATTTTTAAAGATAATGAAGAACTGTATGCGCCCACTCTATTTGAGAAGACAAAGCGCCAGCGGAGAGCAGAAGCCTCCTCTCCTCCTGTGGACATACAGCCACAGGTGGCCAGAGGCCTGGGAGGAAGCCCGGCCAGGTGTGGGGGAACATTTCCCAATCGCTGGCCCCCGCCAGGCTGTGATTTATCTGTAGCCCCTGACCCCCTAGGCTTTTGAGGAGCTTTTCAGCACCCTCATTCTAGGCCAGTCCTGCAGCCGTCCCTGGAGGGGCCGCGGCCATCGTGGGAAGGATGCCAGGCCGGGGAACTGGGGACTCTGATGTGGGCCCCAAAGAGCTGCGCTCTGCTGAGAGGCTGTTATTTCCTGACAAACGCACCTCCCAGAACAGCCTCACTGTTAGGATGAAAAGCCATCCTGGAGAGGGGAGCAAAGGATGCCCCACAGAGGTCACTCCAAGTTTCCACAGTCGAGTGAAGCAGGCAGCCCACCCCATCCATCACAAGAGCTGCCCTCCTGCCAGCCCATCCCAAGAGCTCTGAGGACAGTTGAGGTCACTGACAGTTTAGGACAGAAAAGGCAGGGTGGAGGGAGAAGAGAAGGAGGACAGTGACCTTGACAGTGGCAGCCGCAGAGTGATGTGACTTCGTGGCCTGTCACGAGCTGGGGTGGTGGGCAGCCCCTGGCCACAGTGTGCAGCTGAGCAGACAGCGAGGTTCTTCACCACCCTGCCCCACCACCTGCTCATTGGGCCATGAGACTAGCAAGCCCACCACCACCATGCGAGTCACAGGAGGTGGAGTCGAGGGCAGGCACGGGCCACCTGGGAGGCCAGACCACAGACTGGTACAGAAAAGGAAGATTAAATCCTGAGGACACCAGAGGTGAGGGCTTGGGGTCACCAGACCCGGGTTCAAGCCTGACCATGGAAACTCAGGCAAGCAGCTGCAATTCTCTGAGATTCATTTTCCTCATCCATCCACGCGGACTGAGGATTCCTGCCCAGCAGTACAATGGGATGAAATGAGATCACGTGTTTGCCAATGAGACGTGTGGATAATATTACAACTGCTGGGGCCTGGAGGCTGCACGGGTGGGGCGCTGTGCCATCTCTGATGGGCCTGCAGCCTCCCGTTCAAAGGCAGTGCGATGGTCATTCCCATTTTACAGAAGAGATGACTGAAGCTCACAGAAGGAAGGAAGTAGGTCAAGTCCACAGGGCTAGGAAGTGGCGGTCAGGCCCAGAACTCTGGTCTACCTGGCTCAAGGATCCAGCCCTTCCTTGGATCCCAGCCCCTCCTGGATGAGGAGCCTATAGATTCCTGTCTCTCCCTGCAGAGACCAGAAGTGCAGGCATATTCAATGTGCAGACTTTCCTTCCCTGAGATTCTTCCAAAACCGCAGCAGTACAGACAGGAGGCTGGAAGAGGCGTTTCCTGCTCTGGGGTGGGGACGCTCAACCCTCCCCTGTTTATGGGGAGTTCCTCTGTGACCCTCCCGTGGCAGGAAGGTAAACTTTTTGTCATCTAAAGACACCTCCCGCCAGGCAGATCAACTAGACTCTGGCCTCCCACCACCCCTGACCTTACATGTCACCTTGGAGAGTGACCCAAGCTCTCCACTCTCTTCCTTCTCAGAGTCAAGAATGATATTGTTTTTGCAAAGAACAGTTTCAGAGGCTCCCTCAGGTTGCGCAGGAATTAAATCACAAGTGTCCCAGGGTAGGGACAGCCAACAGGCTCAGCGTCCCCATCAATCTTCCCACGAAGCATTGCCGGCTCCAGCTGAGAAGGATTTACGTGGTGGGAGGGGTGTGGGACAATGGCTGCCCCTCCCAGACCCTGCCGGCAGCCTTTTCCCACGGTTGGCTCTGACCAGGCCCTAATGGATGGGTCAGGAAGGTCAGCTCACGGGGAGTTCGCTCCTGCGTGCCAGAGGTTGCCCCCACAGTCAGCTCAGGCTGGGGGGCTTACTGCTGAGGTCACTTGCTCTTTATTCTCTTCTGTATTTTCCAAAGTCTCTGCAAAGAGCATGTATTACTTTTAAAATCAAAGGAGGAGAGAAAACAATAACATTGTTTTGTTTTGTCTTGTTTTGTTTATAAGCGTGTTTTTCTCCAGTGCTAAGGACCAGGCAGGCATCTCCCACCAGCCTGCAGGGAGTGCGGACACACGGCAGGGAGCCTGGACTTGCCTGATTTCCCAGGGAACCTACATAAAAAGCCCTTCTTGCTGGGAACAATGCCCTTGCTAAGTGCAGGCACAGACCGCCTCCCCCAAAGAAACCGGAGCCTTGTCTGGATCCCAGCCGGGGAACCACCCCCCAGGCTGGCAGCCACATTCAGCTGCTGTCCTGCACCCCACCCGATCTCCATCAGTCTCCCTCCTCCCCACCAAGTCAGACAAGCTGGGGCCTGGCCCAGGGCTCTGACCCGAGCAGCAGGCCCAGCATCAGCACCATTTTGGTCAGAAAGGTCTGGGTACTTGGACAAGGCCCTGGTGACCTGGAAGGAGGCAAATGTGGGCCCCCTACACACACGTCTCTACCTGCCCTCCCACCTCCACAGAACCTTAGCAAGTTGCTTCACCTCTGCGCACCTCCATTTCCTAATCTCTCATGCACATCATCCCATTTAGTGGAGCAAACAGGAAAACTGCTCAGGCAGGCCCTGGCTTGAAGGAAGCACCCATGTGTTAGTAGTTATTGGCATCCGTGCCACTAATCCACCCCACAACAAACAGGTCTGAACCCCATCTGCTCTGCTATGCAATGGACAACTGCTCCCTCGTGACCACCTTAGAGGCTACCTGCGATCCAGCAGTAGCAAGACAAGAATTAACCTCACTTCATGAAACAAGGAAACTGACCAGCCGCGGCTGCGCGGTTGTTCAGCGTCTCCGAAGAACCTGCCCCCGCCAGGCAGGCTGCTGGGACCGAGGGATCCAAAGAGTGGCTCCAGCCCGGCCATGAGCAACCTCATGCTGTAACATGAACAACATGAGTCGTTTCCGCCTGGAGCAGCGTGTTGAGAAGCATCCCCAAGCTGCCTGTCAGTCCAGCCGGAAAGTGCTCTGGGGTGGATTAGTCATGCCTGCCACAGGCACAGGATGGCCCTGATGTTATGGGTGACAAGGCCATGTCTTTGCCAGCCCTGCCACAGCGCATCACATACAAAGTTGACTTAGGGTAGAGACAGAATTAGAACCCAGATCCCTTGATCCCAGTGTGGTGGGCACCAGCATGGCACCACCAAGGTGCCAGGAAATTACTTGTCAAGTTTTCCTTTTCTATTTTGATGAAGGCCTCGCCATGTTTACACTGATGCTGAGAATTGGAAGCAGGACAGGTGTTCCCCGTGTGCATAGCACACCGGCCCTCCCGATGATTCTGACCTATCCCCAGATGTGAGCGGTCCCTTCTCCCCAAACATCCTTGGGAAGCCACATCCCTACCCCGTGCCCCGCCTGCCCGTGGCCTTCTTCTGTAGGATGGTCACTCTAGACAGCCTCCACTCTCTCAGAATCTGGAGAGAGGAAGAGATGCACAGACACTTCTGAAGCAGCCTCGTTTACCCTCTACACCCTCACAGCGTCCACATGGGCTTCCCAAACACAGGGCCATCTCCTAGGGCCCACAGCCAGTCTTTCGGAATAACCAGAGCCCTGAAGGCACCTGCCCCTTCCTACCTCGAAAGCACAGAGCCCCTAGCCTCCCAGGTGGGTGGGCAGATCGGTGACGCCACCGAGGGCCCAGCCTTGTGCGTGCTGGCCATGGATCGGCCACAGGCACAGAACCTGACCAAGACCAGCACTGCAACCAGCACAAACTCCTTTGCCCAGCGCAGTCTCTGAGTGCCCAGGCTGCCACTGTGCGCCCGCAGGCAGGCTCTGTGCCTCTCACGGGCTCTTGTCCTGCCTGTGAGGTGGGACTGTGAAGGTGAGCGGGCCTCCAGGCAGCCCCTATGCAGGGCGGGCAACCTTGAGGCCGAGTGCTGTTATTCTTGTCATTGTGTTCATGCACCCAGCACTGCGATCGTACCCCAAGAAATGAGGCAGCTGGTGCCACAGAAGGCTGAGGACACAGCAGCAATCCCAGAACCAGGAACCAGGAGTGGACCCCGCCTCCTGCACCCAGCAGGCGGCACACCCAGAAGATGCAGGGGGCAGGAAAGGTGGCAGCCAAGGCCCTTCCTTTCCCACAGTCCCTGTTCAGCCTTATCCTGGCAAGAGCCACTCAGGGTCCTGGCGAAGGAAACAGGCACCTCAGGGCCGCACAGATGCTGATGAGATGCTGCAGCGAGGAAGGAAGATGCAGCTGTCTCAGTCGCAGGCCAGGGCCCTAGCAGGGTGTCTGGCTGCCCAGCTGAAGGATGCTGGGCCCAGGACCAGCCCTCAGTGGCACGATCTCCCAGGCAGGCGTTCAGGTAGGTGGGGAGTGGGAATGAGCACATACTCCCCTGGCTTCCCGTGCCTCTCCCCACATTGTTCTCCACGAAGACATCGCAGCTGGCAAGCCAGGACTCAGGCTGTGGGCTTCTCGGCCGGGTTCCCGGCACTGGGGCTGTGAGATGCAGCCTTCAGTCCCCAGCAGCCCACTGCTAGGAGTGTGATCACCAGCCTTCTGGCCCTTTCCTGAGCTGGGAGAGGCTGTGCTCCATGGGACACAGGCCGGGAGGCTGCTGTGAGGAAGACAGTGCCAGGCCTCCCACTGTGGGGACACTCCACACTCCCTGGAAGTCCGCATTCACCCTGCCACTTCAGCGACCCAGGCATGTGCCCTGCCCCACCCTCGGATCTGTCGTGAACTAGAGCACAGAGTGTGAATGCCGGCTGTTACCTGTAAGAGCTCATCGCTCCTTGGAGGACAGCTGCCCGTTTCCAGCTACTTTACCCTCCATGTCTGCCTCTTCAACAGCCCAGGGAGGCCGTTTAATGCCCGTGTCTCTCTGTCATGCCACAGGGTCCATCCCTCAAGGGGAGTCCCCACAACCCCGCATGTCACCTGAGCCACCTCTGTGCCCCTCTCACTGCCTGGCCCAGGGGTGGTGCCCAGCAGATGTTGGGTGGATCGCATGAATAAACACAAATTGGTGGAGAGCCAGGAGCTCAGTGAAAATATCTCCTTCCTGATACAGAATCCTTTTCACCAAAATGCGGCTTTCCCCCTTTTCTCCTTTCTTCTTCAATCAGAAATTTTCACTGCTGTCACTCTGACCCATGGTGGGCAAAAGCCAGAGGAGGTCAGGTGACAAAATGGCCTTCATCTTCTCTGGGTGGAAAAGACACACGTGTGCCATGGGTTCAAGCCACTTTCTACAGCAAAACCACCTGTGTTGTAACAAACGACCCAGAAATTCGCAGCCGAAAACAATGCAAGTTCATTACCCCACAATTTCCACAGGTCAGGAACCTGGACTCGGCTCTGCTGAAAGCCCCCACCAGCTTGGTCGGGAGGATGCAGTCAAGTTATCAGCCAGCTGCAGCCTTATCTGGAGGACCGGCTGGGGATGGCTGGGGATCGGCCTCCAGGCGCTCCCCTGTGGCTTTGAGGATAAGGTGAGAGGCCTGATCCCTTGCTGTGCATATTTCTCTGCAAGGTTGCTTTACAGCATAGTAGCCAGTGTTCCCCTGGAGGAGTGACCTGAGAGAGTGAGAGAAAGCACCCACGACAGAAGCCACAACCTTCTCATAGTCGAATCTTGGAAGTGATGCCCCATCCCTCTGCCAGATTTTGTTCATTAGAAGTGAGTCAATGAGTCCAGCCCACAGTCAAGGGGAGGGGATCACACAGGTGTGAATAGAGCAGGGCACTCCTGGACCTGCCAAGAGGCTGTTTCTGTGCCAGGTCTTTCCCAAAACGGACAGCCATGGCCTGTCCCATCCCACAGGCTCTTCTAGAACCCTGCCACTCGGCCATCGAGAGGTATAGCCAGTGTCCCCACTCCTCGCACCTGAGGGAGCCACTGTGACTTTTCCATGACTATCCCGTGTGAAAATGATGTGCTGTGCCCTCTAAAGGTTCCTGGCTTTCTGGTGATGCCCACTCTTGGAACCAGCCTCCCTGCCTTAAACAAGCCCATGAAGAGGTCTGTGCTCATGCAAGCTCCCAGGTAATGCCTGCACCAGGCTGCCAAGTGAGTACATACTTTCCGAAGAGACCCTCTGGCCCCAGTCAGGTGGCTCGCGGTGACACCGTGAGGAGCAGTCTGCCTAGCCAAGCCCAGATTGGACATTCATGAGAAAAACAAATTCTTGTAATTTTAAGCTTGTTACCCAATAATAATGCTGTCCCCACATGCTGCTCTCCCACTGTGGACCCCAGTCCACCAACCCCCAGGCCAGGACAGGCAGGAAGCAGTATCCGTGTGACATCCCACAGATGTGGCCCACTGGTGCTGCTGTGTCCCCAGCAAAGGCAAGGGAGCCCACAGGTGCAGGGGTGAGGTGTCATCAAGGGTCTGGGGCCCTGGGAGTGTGGGTGCTGGGCAGGGCAGTCCCAGGCTATAGTCTGAAGCCCAGCCCAGGGCCGTGGGTGGGGGCAGTGCAGGGGGCTCATAACAGCTGCCCTGAGGGCATGTGCCCAGTTGGAGACGGCAGGGCCTGGCACAGAATGCACACTTGATTTTGGCTACAGACAACTCTCCCAGGCTCACTTGTAGGTAGGAGGCACCAGAGCCCCCACGCCGAGGGAGCTGCTCAGGGCTAACCCCATGAAGAGCAGCCACGTTCAAATGGGGCCTGGGCCACATGGGACTCCAGCTCCATGGCTGAGCTGAAAGGAGCAGGAGGAAAAGTGCTCCTAGAGAGGCATTCCTGCTGGCGCCAGCCTGACCCCGACACAGAGAATGGAGGGCAGAGGCTTAGAGGAACTGCAGTTCCTGGTCCTCTTCCTCCGAGCCTTCGCTGCCCACTTCCCCATGGATGGGCGGAAAAACCAAGGTCAAGTTTCAGGAAGCCCCACTCTCACAAAGGAACCTCTCATGCACTGCCCCCATGCAGCTGTCCATTGTTTTCATGAGAAAAACAAATTCTTGTCATTTTAAACTTGTTGTCTGATAATGATGCAGCTCCCTCCAGCAGTGAACACCAGTCCAACAACCCCCAGGCCAGGACGGGCAGGAAGGAGTGGCCCTGTGGCATCCCACAGATGCTGCTGTGTCCCCAGCATCAGGGAGAGAGCACGCTGGTGCAGGGGTGAGGTGTCACCCCAGCCTCTCTCACCCCCATCTGCACAAAGCACACGCCCTGCAGAGACTCTGCAGAGGGAAACAGCCAATCTCACAAGAAAAATGCAGGATGTGGTAAAGTCCAGGAAAGTTGCTGCTCCCCTCACACCCCAAGCCCCTTGCAAAGGGGGCTCAGCAGGGTAGGTGAATGACCAGCTGAAGAGGAGGAAATCCCCACCCAGCGAGAAGGCAGGCCCAGGCCCAGTGGTAGGGGCACCAGGCCAGCAACCTGGGCTCAAGGCTCTTGGGGGTGCAAAGAAATCGAGCGACCCTTTCTAAGATCCTATCCCAAGAGCCGGATGTCCAATGGCATATTCATACTTCACCACTGTGTCACTAGCATCGTACACCCACACCTTACCTTTGTTAATGCATAGGTGTCATCATACCTAAAATTTAAGATAAGTTAAAATAGAGTGTTAAAAAAATGTTACTTTTAGTGTTTCAATATGATATCTCAAATAAATCTCCTTTGAAAGAATGTTCTGGGCCGGGTGAGGTGGTTCACGCCTGTAATCCCAGCACTTTGGGAGGCTGAGGCGGACAGATCACTCAAGGTCAGGAGTCTAAGACCAGCCTGACTAACATGGTGAAACCCTGTCTCTACTAAAAATACAAAAATTAGCCAGGCGTGGTGGCACGTGCCTGTAATCCCAGCTACTCGGGAGGCTGAAGAAGGAGAATCACTTGAACCCAGGAGGTGAAGGATGCAGTGAGCCGAGATCATGCCACTGCACTCTAGCCCAGGTGACCAGAGCAAGACCGAAAAAAAAAGAAAAAAGAAATTGTCATGACATTTTGTTCTCCAATTAATTAGCATTATTTTTGGTGACCTTTTCCTGGTACCACATGCCCTGGGGCTTAAGTCTCCTGCCCCCTTCCTGAGTCCACCGTGCAGCAGCAAGTTTCATTACAACATTCTGGAAAGCCCTACCCCAGGTGTTTGGCAGGGGTACTGACTGGAGCCCAAGCCAGCAACTCTGCACTGCCGGCCTTCCCCTGGAGCTGAGTCTGGGAAGGATGCAGGCATGCTTGGAATTCCAAAAATGTGCCCCTTCTCAGGCCTCTGCCTGCACTGCAACTCACTCAGCCTCCTGGGAGTCCTAGAGTGGAGCTGGGGCTCCAAGGTGGTCTGGGAAGGGAAACCCTACCCCTACCCTCCCAAGACTTGGTGGAATTCCTGCCCCACCCCCAATCTAGCCCACTAACTTCCTCTGCCCACCCCCAGAGCTGCCTGCAGGCCTCAGTGGGTCAGCTCCAAGGAGGAACACTGGCTCTCATCACCTCTGGTAAGGCAGCCCTGGGGAACACCACCCTAGGGCCATGATCTTCAGGAAGGCCCCAGCCCTCAGGAGCCACAGCAGACAGATGGCAGATGGAGGACAATAGACAGGGAACAGGAGTCAGGGAAAGCAGATGGGACAGCACGCAGGGAACAGGGGACAGCAGACAAGGGACAGCAGACAGGGGACATCCGACGGGAGAGCAGACAGAGCACAGTAGACGGGGATAGTAGACAGGGGATAGTAGGCAGGGGACAGTAGACAGAGGAGAGCAGAGAGGGGACAGTAGACAGGGGACAGTAGATGGGACAGCAGACAGGGGACAGTAGACGGGATAGTAGGCGGGAGACAGTAGACAAGGGATAGCAGAGGGGGACAGTAGACGGGACAGTAGACAGGGGATAGTAGGTGGGAGACAGCTGACAGGGGACAGCAGACGGGGGACAGTAGACAGCGGACAGTAGATGGGGAACAATAGACGGGACAGTAGACAGGGACAGCAGACAGGGGACAATAGACAGGGGACAGTAGATCGGGACAGTATACAGGGGACAGGAGACAGGGGACAGGAGACAAAGACAGCAGACAGGCGACAGAAGACAGTAAACAGTGACAGCAGACAGGGGACAGCAGACAGGACAAAGGCATCTTTCCAGCAGCTCCTGCCTGGACTGAGCCCTCCCACGTCTGCACAGGGCCTGGAGGAGCTGGGAGGTTAAACACGTGCAGTAAGCCTACCTAAGAATGATCTCAGTGGCTCAACTGCAGAACAATTTTATTTTTCCTCCAATCACTGCCTTCAGCCATTGTGTCAAATCTCTCTTAGACACATCCAAATATAAAAATCCAGTCCAGAAGAAAAGGTGTCTGTGCACTGGAGTCTAGTTAATGTGCATTTCCCTGCCATACTCCGGTCTCAGGGCAGAGCAGAGGGTTAGGGCTGCAGTGCCAGGCCCTGCACTAGGGGTGGCCTCTTCCCCTGAGAATGCACAGACAAGGCTCCTAGTCCGCCAGGAGCCTGCCAGAGCCCAGCCCTCCTGGGTGCATCCACAGCACAACACCAGGTCAGCCACGCATGGTGGGGCACTCCTCACTCAAAGGAAGCTCCAGCCTCCTGGACACACCAGATGGACAGAGGTGCCTGGTCTCACTTTAATCCTCTCCCTGCTTAGGGAAGCTGGGGACAGAGCAACACACCAGTCTGTGCCACCATGCCATGGAAGACCCATGCCCTCTACCTGCACAACCCTCCATTTTCCACTGAGGACCCTCCTTCCCTCCCAGAGTACCCTCGATTCTCTTTTCAGCTTGTCTCACAGGATGAAGGCAGCCACTACTGTCCCCACCACCCTTGCTGAAGTGCTTCCATAAAGCACATGCACCTAGGGAGCTGTCCAGGTCAGCTCCGCCTGCTCTAAGGCAGTACCACAGCCCGGGCGGCTTAGCAGCAGACACGTTTCTCACAGTTCCGGAGGCTGATGTCCAAGATCAAGGCACTGGCAGATCTGCTGCCTGGTGACAGCCTGCTTCCTGGTTTGCTGGCAGCCGCCGTCTCACCATATCCTCATATGGTGGAGAGAGAGCTTGTGTGTCTTCTTAGAAGAGCACTAATCCCATCATCAGGTTAAGACCCAGCCTCATGACCTCCTCTAAGCCTAATTACCTCCCAAAGGCTCCGCCACCTCCTAACACCCCCATGTTGGGGGTTAGGGCTTCAATGTATGCATCTGGGGGACACAAACATTCAGTCCATAACAGCACAGATACCCATGATACTGTGAAAATTATGATGGACATAGTATGAATGATACTGTGGCACATTTGTATCACCTCCTGCACACCCAGCCGGGCTCTGCCCAGCAGCCTACAGCCATTAGGGCAGGAGGCTACGAAGGGCAGAGCAGACTTGGGATGGCTGAGCACCCTCTGCAGGGCCGAGCTCTGCCTGGGGCTTTCTGCAGTCTCTCTCCTGGAGACCTCAGTAACCCCATCATCTCCATTTCACAATGAAGAAACTGACCCTCAAAGAAGGCATGTGACTGGTCCGAGGTCACTCAGCCAGTACAGGATGAAGCAGACAGCCCGACCCACATCTGAGTCTACACCAGCCACACTCCAGTGGTGGCCCGGGGGACCCCCGGTGTCTCAGGACCTTTCCAGGGCTCAGAAAGGCCGGAGTTACTTTTACAGTGACACTGAGCCCTACTTTGCCTTTCTCGCTTTCATTCACAAATGCATCCAAGAGCTTTCAGAGGCTCTGGATGCACAGCACACCCTCACCCTGATGGCTGACAAAACGTGTTTCTGTCTTCCTGTGTTTTGCAAATTTCTCAGTTTTAAACTCTGATGTAGTGAATATGGTTGTAACCATGGAGTGCTGGACAATGTTAAACCACCAGCTCTCAAAGCCATACCCTCTATGCAGTATTTGCCAGTTCCCATGGTGTAAATATTTTCACCATGATCAATGTTAAGCCACCAAAATAACATCACTGGTTGCAGAGCTGGAAAGGAAGTGCACAGTCGGCTCTCGCCAGCTGGTGAGAGAGCTGCGGCACATCGCTGGGCAGACGCACACAAAACAGGAGCTTTTTGGGGTCCTCCCTACTTTTAAGGGTAAAAAGGGGTCCTGGCATCAAAAAGTCTGAGAACACTACATCATCCCTGACTGAATAAGGTGCAAAGAACCGCAGGAGGCACCATCGGGACATGGGAGGCAGGGGACCTGGTCTCTGCCTTCTGGAAGCGCCAGCCTAACTGGGGAGTCCCTGATGGCACTCAAGCAAGCGAAGTGAGAAGACGTCTGGCCGGGGTTGGAGAGGGGACGGGCCATCAGCTGGGCACTGGTGCCACTGGGGATCCTGGGCTCTGTTGACAGAACCCTGCTTTCTGATGCAATCAGCTGTGATCCGCCCACTGGCACCACTGGCCTGGAGACTCAGGGTCCCACGGCCACCGGTCATGCTGAGCAGGGACACAGATGGAGCAGCAAGAAGGCGGGTTGTTTGCAAACTGACAGGGCAAGGGCCCCTCCGGAAGGGAGTGGACTGAGCCAAACAGGTCAGACTTGACTTGATCCACTGACCCCACAACCGAATGACTGCCAATCCATTTTGTGTTGCTATGAAGGTATACCTGAGGCAGGCCAATTTATAAGGGGGGTTAATTGGTTCCGGGAGCATTTGCTCTGCCTCTGGGAGGCCTCAAAGAGCTTTCACACATGGAGGAACGTGAAAGGGGAGCAGGCCTGTCCCATGGAGACAGGGGAGCAAGCGAGAGGGGAGGGAGCTCCAGATGCTTTTTAACAATCAGATCTGGTGGTAACTCATTACCACAAGCCAGTCATGAGGGCTCCACCCCACTGACCCCGAACACCTCCCACCAGGCAATACGAGGCTTGGAGGGAACACACATCAAGCCCTATCCCCGCCCTTTAGCAGGGGAGGTGTTGAGCTAAGGCCCGACCCAGCTGTGGCCACCAAATGTTTTCTGAGCATCTATTCCAGTCAGCTCTGGTCCAGGGGCTGGGAGCCCCATGAAGAAGGCTTGAAGAAGCCAGGCTATGAAAGGGCAGCCAGGAAGAGAAAAGGCGTGCCCTGGGTGCAGGAAGCAGCCACGGCAGATGTGTGGAACAGCCTCAGGGCTGAGAGGCAGGACCTCTAAATGGCCAGAGCACAGTGTGGCGAGAAAGGCAGGAGGAAACCATGGCCGGCATGGCCTGCTAAGTGTCAGCTCAGCCAGCCAGAGGCTCCACGCTGCCAGAGTGGCCTGTCACAGAGGGCCCCATGGCCTGATCCTCAATGGTCTCATGTGCTCTGGTTGGCCGGGGTGGGGCTTGGGGTCCACTCCAAAAACATACCCAGCCCTCTCTTCTGATTACTCTGGGTAGACATGACCTAGCCTGCTCCACAGTCCTCCCCATTCCTCGGGGCTTTTGAGCAGTCTCTCCTTGGAGAAAGCAGGCTGGGAGGACGTAAGTGTGGGGCTGCTGGCATCATCTTCCCCCACACAGGCAGGAGCCATCAGAAGGAAGCTGAATGCCAACAAACCTTTTGCCAAAGAGGTTGATGATGGCTTGATTTCAGTGACTAGTTATTAAAAGTTACTTTTTTTTTTTTTTTGCGACACAGTTTCTTGTTGTCCAGGCTGGAGTACAATGGCACAATTTCAGCTGATGGCAATCTCCACCTCCTGGGCTAAAGCATTTCTCCTGGGACTACAGGCATGTGCCACCACGCCTGGCTAATTTCATATTTTTAGTAGAGCAGGGTTTTTCCATGTTGGTCAGGCTGATCTTGAACTCCCAACCTCAGGTGATCCACCCACCTTAGCCTCACAAAGTGCTGGGATTACAAGCCTGAGCCACCACACCTAGCCAAAATTTACATTTTCATTTGCAGAAGCATAGTTAGCAATGGGGAAAGGAGTAAGGGATCATTAAACCGGGGGCATTGGCAGCTTCCAGGGCTCAGTGTGAACAGACAGACAGCAAAGGATTGGCAGAGCATTGCCTTCACCTCTGTCTATTGAATCTCGAAATGTATTGAGTGCCCTTTACAAAATCATCCCATTTCATTCTCCCAGCCCGGCAAGGTAGGCAGAACCTTCCCCCAACATACCTTGTAGTTAAAAAAACAGAGGCTTTCAAAGGGTAAATAATGTGCCCAAGGATGCCCAGCTGGTCAATGATTGGGGCCAAGATTTGCAGGCTGCCTGACCACCCCCTCCCCACTACTCTCAGCTCTCAGCCACCAAAACCTGAGGTCAAGTGTGAGGGCCCAGGAGTCTGAGGAAGGAGACAAATACACCTCTGAAAAAGCTGGAAGATGGAAAAGACAAGTGGGGTTCCCAAATCTTCATTTGATATGCGTGTTGCACTCATTGGGTAAAGTAAGGCATGGTCATCACACAACTTGAACTTTGGGGACAGTGAGAGAAACGGCCAGACTCCTGCCTGAATGGAAGCAGGATGAGGGGTCCACCAAGGCAATAGCTCTCAGCCCACTAGGTTGGCAGCCAATGAGCAAGGCTTCCAGCTATGCTCGTGCCCAGGCAGCCCGGGCTCTCTGTCCCAGTGCTGGAGAGTGGCAGAATTAAGTGGACATAGGGCCCATACCCTGATTTCCCCAGCTCCAAGAGGTAAGACATGTGACAGCAAATTCCATCCACTGAGCTTTGGCGGCTGGTTCAGATGTGAGCATGAGACCTGTTGGTCCCATCAGACTGAATCTCAGGATGCTCTGCCAGGAATTCTAAAACACAGGTGTTTCCTCTAGCTCTAGATCATGTCACCGTGCAGGGGTGAGGCCTGGAACCATGGCAGCTGTGCTGCTGCCATGATGGAAGTTGGCCTGAGATGAGACTGGCTACAGAGTTGAGCACAGGCAGAATCACAGAGCAATGAAGCCAGGATTCTTGAATTTCATTTACAAGCAGGCAATGTGGTCGGAAACACTGGTTGCCTATAAAAATATCCATGCTTTCCTCTATCGTCCTTAGCAATAGAAATTTGATTTTTCACAGCAATATGAAAGTAGCAATGTGCCCATAAGAAAAACTACAACAGCAAAAGTCCTTTAAAATATATATAAAACATCTATATAATAAATATAATATGTTTAGCAAAAGCATAAAACTTGTTCATTAAAAACTACAAAACATTGTTGAAAAAGAATAAGGAAGACCAAAGTAAATGAAAAGACATCTGGTGTTCATGGATCGGAATATTTACTATTGCTAAAATGTCAACACTTCTCAAATTGATCAACAGATTCAATGCAATTCTTATTAAAATTCCAATGGCCTTTTTCACAGAAATGGGCAAGCTGATTCTAAAACTCATATGAGAATGCAAGGAACTCAGAATAGCCAAAACAATCTTGAAAAGGAAGGAAATATTTGGAGGATTTGCATTTCCCAATCTCAAAACTTACTGCAAAGCTACAGTAAGCAAGACTGTGTTGTACAGGCACAAGGACAGACAAATAGATAAATGAAATAGAATTGAGGGTCAGAAATAAACTCATATATATTTGTGGTCATCTGAGTTTCAACCGCAGTGCCAAGACACTTAAAGGCAATAGGACAACAAGATAGTGACAATGCAAAAGAATTAATTTGAACCCCTACCTCACACCACATACAAAAATTAATTCAAAATGAATCAAAGTCTAAAAGTAAGAGCTAAAACTATAAAACTCTTAGAAGAAAACACAGGTGAAAATCTTCATGATCTAGAGTTCAGCCATGGTTTCTTAGATATGTCTAAAGTACAAGTAACCAAAGAAAAAAAATAGATACATTGAACTTCATCAAAATTTAAAATTTTGTTCATCAAAGGACACTATCAAGAAAGTGAAAAAAAAAACCCCAGAGAATAGGAAAAAATATTTTTAACTCATCTAACTGATAAGGGCCTATAGCCAGAATAGAAAAAGACAAGCAATCTCATTTTAAAACAGGCAAAGTATTTGAATAAACATTTCTCCAAAAAAGATATGCAAATGACCTATGAACACATTGGATGATACTCAATTCGCCAGTTATTAGGAAAGTCCAAATCAACACCCCACTGAAACATCACTTCACACACACTAAGGTGGCTCTAATCAAACAGACAAAATTCACAAGTGTTGGTAAGGATATGGAGAAACTGGAATCTTCATGCCAAGCTGGTAGGAATGTAAATTGGTGCAGTCACTTTGGAAAACAGTCTAGCAGTTCCTCAAAAAAACTAAACATAGAGTTACAATTTAGCCAAGCAATTCCATTCTGTGGTATATACCCAAGAAAAATGAAAGCCGGTCTATACAATAGCAGCATTATTCATAATAGCCAAGAAATGGAAACAACCCAAATGCTCATTAGCTGATGAATGGATAAAGAAAATGAGGTATATTTATGCAATAAAATCATATTCAGCAATATAAAGGAATGAAATACTGACACATGCTACAACACAGATGAATCTTGAGACCCTATAATGTTAGGTGAAAGAAGCCAGGCACAGAGTTGTCCATTTCACATGAAGCATGCAGTATACGTGCATCAAAAGAAACAGCAAATACATTGTGTTAGGCCATTCTTGCATAGCTATAAAGAAATACCTGAGGCTAGACTGAGTGCAGTGGCTCATGCCTGTAATCCCAGCACTTTAGGAGACTGAGGAGGGTGGATCACTTGAGGTCAGGAGTTTGAGACCATCCTGGCCAACATGGTGAGATCCCATCTCTACCAAAAATACAATAATTAGCCAGGCATGGTGGCACACACCTGTAATCCCAGCTACTCAGGAAGCTGAGGCAGGAGAATCATTTGAACCTGGGAAGCAGAGGTTGCAGTGAGCCAAGATCACACCACTGCACTCCAGCCTGGGTAACAAAGTGAGACTCCTTTCCAAAACAAAACAAAACAAAAAAAAAGGAGTGGGCATAGCTCAGGGGTAGAGCATTGGACTGCAAATCAAGAAACACCTTAGCTGGATAGTTTATAAAGAAAAGAGGTTTAATTGACTCACTGTTCTGCAAGCTGTACCAGCATAGCTTCAGCATCTGCTTCTTGTGAGGTCCTCAAGAAGGTTACAATCGTGGTGGAAGGTGAAGGGGGAGCAGGTGCATCACATGGTGAGAAGAGGAGCAAGGGAGAGAGGGTGGTTGCCACACAATTTTAAACATCGAGATCTCGCCAACTCACTCATTACCAAGGAAATAGCACTAAGCCATTCATGAGGAATCTGCCCCCATGAGCGAAACACCTCCCACCAGGCCTCCCTTCCAACACTAGGGATTACATTTCAACATGAGATTTGCAGAGGACAAACATCCAAACCATATCGTAGGTTCACAGTTGCCAGGAGCTGGGGGCAGAAAGGAATAGGAGGGACTGCTAAGGGTGTAGTGTTCCTTTTTAGGGGGAACGAAATGTTCTGGAATTAATGATGATTGTTGCACAACTCTATGAATAAGCTAACAAATAAACATCGATTGTACACTTTTAAGTGGAGAATTTTATGGTATGTGAATTTCTCAACTGATAAAAATGATCCTTATTGTTCAAGCGAATTTGAGGTAGATGCGCTGTTTCCTGCAAGGCAAAGCCCCTGATGCTGGCGGGACACCCTCTCGTGCTAGCTGACTTCTTCCCCTCCCAGCTGGCAGTTGCTTTCTCTTAGAGTGTGGGTGGAGATGAGGCCCAGCTATGACTAATCAAACAGATAAAAATTTACGAGTGCTGGTGAGGATGTGGAGAAACCGGAACTTTCATGCCCTGCAGGTGGGAATGGAAAATGGTGCAGCCACTTTGGAAAACAGTCTAGCAGTTCCTCAAAAAAACTAACCATAGGGTTACAATTTGGCCAAGCAATTCCACTCTGTGATATATACCCAAGAAATTTGGGACATACTGAGGACAGCTGCGTGCAGAACTAAAGTCCCCCAGCTTCTGAGAGAGGACACAGCCCCCAGCTCTTGCCCAAATTTCCTGGGTCTTGCTGTGGGTGGGGGCTGCTGCGTCTCTGGCCCTGAAGGAGCGGGGATGACAGAGGGATCACATCAGAGAGGTTCAGGAACCACCATTCCCCGCTCCGTGGGTCACTGCGCAGCCAGTAGCCAGGCTACCTGGGATCATTTGCCCATGTGGTAAAATAAGTGGCCTCCGCTGGGCCAGAGCAGCTCAGGCTGCTTCCACGAGCAGAAGGATGTGGGAAGTAACTGGAGCCCTGACCCCATGTAGTCACCTCAGTCACTCCACAGCAGTATCCTGAAGAGAGCCAGTTACACCGTTTGAAATTAAAGACCTGATGAGAACTGCATGTTGAGATGTTTCTTTCACCTTGGGGCAGTTGGCAATGTCCAGCCTAAATCCCCACCACCATGCCTCGTGGCGGCCAGCTTTCGGGTCCCCTCGTACGCAGTGGGGAGCACACAATCCAGGAGCACGTGGCTCCATCGGCAGACATAGCACAGGCAGCTCCTGTCCAGGGCGGGATGCAGTTATGTGTTCAGGTGAGAATCAGGCTGAGACTCCCCGATCATCTTTCAAGGGTGTCAGCTCTGTCATCACATCATTCCTTCTCCCAGGCCGGCAGATTGGTGTCTTAGTTTACTTTTTGTTGCTTATAACAGAATATCTGAAACTAGATAACTTATAAAGAAAAGGAATTTATTTCCTACAGTTATGGAGGCTGGAAACTCCAAGGTCAAGGGAGCACATGGTGAGAGGCTTCTTGCTGGTGGGGACGTTAGAGTGTGCTAGCTCAGCCCTCCCTTCCTCTTCTTGTAAAGCCACCAGTCCCACTCCCATAACTATTAATCCATTAACCCATTAATCCATTAATCCACAAATGGGTTAATCCATTCATAAGGGCAGAACCCTCCTGACCCAATCACCTGTTAAAGACTCCACCTCTCAATACTGCCACATTGGGAATCAAAGTTTCAACATGAGGGTTTTTTTTGTTTTTGGTTTTGTTGTGTTTTGCTTTTGAGACAGAGTCTCATCCTGTCATCCAGGTTGGAGTACAGTGGTACAATCTCAGCTCACTGCAGATTCTACCTCCCAGGTTCAAGCAATTCTCCTACCTCAGCCTCCCAAGTAGCTGGGATTACAGGCACCCAGCATCATGCCCTGCTAATTTTTGTGTTTTTGTAGAGACAGGGTCTCTCCACGTTGGCCAGGCTGGTCTCTAACTCCTGGCCTCAAGTGATCTGCCTGCCTCAACCTCCCAAAGTGCTGGGATTATAGGCATGAGCCACCATGCCCAGCCTCAACATGAGTTTTAGAGGGGACAAACACTTAAACAAAACAATTGGCTTTGAGTCAGCCAAGCTGAGGAACAGAACTTCAGGGAATGTTACCTCAAACTCTCTGTTCTCCAGCTTTAACTCAAGCAGTATTTATCATGGGAATTACCCAGGAAACACACATTTCATGGACTCCCGAAAGCCATGCCCACCAGAGAGCCACAGGTCAACGACGTGGTTTGGCCTGATAAAACAGCACCCACTGAATTCACACCAGGGTGATCTGCTGAGTCCACTCTGAGGGCTGTTAAGACAGATTCATGGGACTACGGTGTTTGGCGTTATGCTGTTGAGTTGTGTGATTTCATGATTCATTTTAAAGGTATACATGTACACAAAAAGGCACAAAACAAAAATGTGCAGATCATGTAGTCAATAGCCATGTAACCACCAGCCAGGTAAAGAAGCAAGACATGAGGTCATATTTGGTGAGGTGGGGGCCAACTCCCTGGGGCCCCTCCACCTCACCAAAGGTAACTTCATTTAAATTATAGAACATGAACTCTTTTGTGTCAGGCTTCTTTCACTCAGATTATGCTTCTGAGACCTATTCCTCATATTGTATATAGTCATAATCCATTCATTTTCATAGCTTACAGTATTCCATTGTATGAATGAACTGCGAACTTGGTCCATTTTGGTCCATTTTTTGGTTGTGGCTATTATAAATAATGCTTTTAGGAATGTTCTGTATATGTATCCTGATATGTGCATTTACACGTACACCTTTCTGTTTGGTATATTCCCGTAAGTGTAATTGCCAGGTCATCAGGGATGGGTGATGGGAAATGCATACCTTCAATTATTTAGAAAGTAGTAGAAATAATACCAAATTGTTTTCCAAAATAATTGTTCCAATTTACATTTCCAGCAGCAATCCATGAGAGTTCCAGCAGCTTCACATTCTCATCAACACTTATTACTATCAATTTTCTTAATATTAGACATTCCGGTGAGTAAAGGTGGTATGTTACTTATCAAGTATTTCATAACAAATTATGCTCATAATGCAGTGGCCTAAAACAACATATACTTATTATTTCAAGGTTTCTATGAGCCAGAAAGCCAGGAGTGGCTTGTCTGGATGGTTCTGGTCTCTCACAAGGTTTCACTCAAGATGTCAGCCAGGGATGCTGTCATCTGAAGGTTCAACTGGGGCTGTAGGATTTGCTTCCAAGATGGCTCACTCACATGATGTGATGGCACGAAACCTCAGTTCCTTGCTGTATGCACCTTTTAGCAGGTCTGCTTGACTGTCCTCATGAGGTGGCATCAGCAAGTGCTCTGAGACAGAGGGGCAGGGGGAAGAGAGAGAAAGAGACAGAGAGGCCACATTGTCTCATGACCTAGTGTTGCAAGTGATACACCATTACTTTTGCCTTATCCTATTTATTAAGGTGAATCACTCAAGTCTAGCCACACTCAAGGAAAGGAGAATTAAGTTTCACCTATTGAAATGAAGAGTACTGAAGAATCTGTGGACATATTTTAATACTACCACAGGAATCTCACTGTGGTTTTAATTTGTACTTCTCCAACTAAATGAGGTTGAACACTTTTTCATGTGTTTACTGGCCATTAACTCTTTCACAAAGTACCTATTCAAGTCTCTTTCACAATTTTCTGTTGCATTTGTTTTTTTTTGTTTGTTTGTTTTTCTCATTGATTTGTAAGAGTTTTTTCTATAGTGTAGATATGAGTCTCATGGCAATTATATGTGCTGCAAATACATTCTCCCACTCCCAGATTGCTTTTGTACGCTCTTAATGGTCTCTTTGATAAACAAACATTCTTAAGTTTAGCATAGCCTAAATTATCAGTCTTTTTCTTTATGGATTGTGTTTTTTATATCTTGCTTAAGAAGTCTCTCCTTACTCCAAAGTCATAAAGATATTTTCCTATTCAGATGACTTTCTAATGTGTGACCTTGCCTAGGCTGGACTATATTTCCCTGGAATGCCCTTTCTAGCCTGCTTTCAGTTAGTGAGGGTACAGGGGTAGAATGGGCAACACAAGGTATTCTCTACTGCAAGCAGGAGGACACAGGGAAGCAGTGGCCTTTCAAGCATGTACACGCTTTCTCCAGTTACTCACTCAAGCCCTGGCCTTCATGCTGCTGCAAAGAGATTTTGCAGTGTGATTAAAGTCCCAAGTCAGTTGACATTAAGATAATCAAAAGGGAGATTACTGCTCACAGTCAGCTACAGATCGAACTTCTTGTTCCACTCATCTCCCACTCACTACTGTACTTAAGTCATCTAAAATAAAAGTGGGGAGAGATTATCCTGGATGGGCCTGACTCAGTTAATAGAAAGGCCTTGTTAAAAGGGTTTAGGCATTCCCTGAGCCACAATCCAAACAGCCCCTGACAGCCTGCCCATCAGACTCCAGATGTCCTTAGCCTGCCCCCACAATTGTATGAGCCAATTCCACACATACACACACACACACACACACACACACACAGAAAGAGAGAGAGAGAGAGAGAGAGAAAGAGAGATTACTGACTGGCTCTGCTTGTCTGGTTGAGCCCTCACTGATACTTCTATATTATCTTCTAAAGCTATATTGTTTTGCCTTTCTCATTTAAATCTGAATCCACCTGGAGTTGCATTTTTGTTGATGGTGTGAGGTAGGGGTCAAGGACTTTGTTTTGTTTTCTTCTATTTAGGCACTCAATAATCCCAGCACTATTTATTTAAAAACCGTTCCTTTCCTACTGCTTGGCCAGCTTTGTCATAAATCAAGAGTGCAGGTATTCACAGGTCAGAGTGTTTTCAGCTGATCTGCTTTGGCCACCAAGAAACTAGTTTTCAAATTTGCTTCCAACTTTCAACAATTGTATTGAACTTTATGACATGATTTCTGAACACCAATTTACCACTGGCCTTACCCAATGGCCCAGCCCATGTTTTCCCTCCACTATGGCACACAGAGTGGCTGTTCATGAAATCTTGGTGTTCTCTCTTTCCTCTGCTTTGGAAAACAGAGAAAGCCATAGAATTGAGCTACCAGAGGGCTGCTAAGGGAGACAGGAGGTAGTGAAGTGGTCCCCAGAAGCCCTGGTGACCTTGTTTTGTTTTGTTTTGTTTTGTTTTGTTTTGTTTTGTTTGAGATGGAGTTTCGCTCTTGTCTCTCAGGCTGGAGTGCAATGGCACAGGCTCAGCTCACTGCAACTTCCACCTCCCAGGTTCAAGCAATTCTCCTGCCTCAGCCTTCCGAGTAGCTGGGATTACAGGTGCCCGCCACCACACCTAGATAATTTTTGTATTTTTAGTAGAGACAGGGTTTCGCCATGTTGGCCAGGCTGATCTTCAGCTCCTGACCTCAGGAGATCCACCTGCTTCTGCCTCCCAAAGTGCTAGGATTACATTACGTGTGAGTCACCACGCCCGGCCCCCGGTGACTTTGCTGTAGAGGGACGAGTAGAGGGATTGATCATCGGAGCATGGTGGGTGGGGAAGCCTATTACCATGTGGACTGTGCAGGCCACATGATCGTCACCTGAACTCAGCATACCACACAGACACCGGCATGGAGGAGGACAGCAGAGAGTCCCAATCCCATAGGGGCAGAGGGATCAAGAGGGAGAGCTTTATGCAGCAACATGAATGGAACTGGAGGTTGTTGTGTTAAGTGAAATAAGCCAGGCACAGAAAGACAAACTTCACATGTTCTTACTCATTTGTGGGAGCTAAAAAACAAAACAATTGAACTCATGGAGATAGAGCAGAAGGATGGTTACCAGAGACTGGGAAGGGCTGTGGAGGAGGAGTGAGGATGGTTAAAGGGTACAAAAATATGGTTAGAAAGAGTGAATAATATCTAGTATTTGCTAGCACAATAGAGTGACTACGGCCAGCGGTAATTTATTGTATATTTCAAAATAACTAAAAGTATAATTGGATTATTTGCAACACAAAGAAATAATAAATACTTGAGGTGATGGATACCCCATTTACCTTGATATAATTATTATGCATTGCATGCCTGTATCAAAATATCTCATGTAACCCATAAATATTTATACCTACTAGGTACCTACAAAACCTTTAAAAATAGAAGGGGGGCAGGCACAGTGGCTCATGCCTGTAATCCCAACACTTCGAGAGGCCAAGGCAGGCAGATCACTTGAGGTCAGGAGTTCGAGACCAACCTGACCAACATGGAGAAACCCCGTCTCTAGTAAAAACACAAAATTAGCCAGACGCGGTGGCGCATGCCTGTAATCCCAGCTATTTGGGAGGCTGAGGCAGAGGAATCGCTTGAACCCAAGAGGCAGAGGTTGCAGTGGGCCGAGATTACGCTACTGCACTCCAGCCTGGGTGACAGAGTGAGACTCCATCTCAAAAATAAAATAAAATGAAAAATAAATGGGAAACAATGTAATTTGTTAAAACTGTAAACATCCTATAACAACACTCCTTCAGCATGACTGCAACCATTGCTCTTGCAAGAGTGGGTAAGAAACGTGCCCCTGACCTAAGCCGCTGTCAGTTCCCATTTTGCCTGTGTCCAGCTGGGCCTCACTCTCACAAACGTGGGGTCTTTTGCCCAGTGTCATCTGAGCTGCTGTACAGCAGCAAGCCCTGTTCTTTCCTTGAATCTTTCCAACCAACAGCAGCCCCTGGGACCTGGGCACAGAGCTGGGCACACAGTGGGTGCTGCCCCAAAAAGCTTTGAACAACTGGATGCATTACAGGTTAGATACATATGACTCCTTCACACCATGCACCATGCCCTCCAAATTCCTAAGGAACCTCCTTATATCCTGGCCTAGAGTGGACCCCACTGTCACACCATTGAGTGAAAAAAGCAGCATGAAGCAAGCCTGTGACACGTGTCATGTTTTCTACAAAATTGGAGGGAAAGAGGAATTTATGCACATATTTGCTTGAATGTGTAGAAAATATCTCTAAAAGGATCTGCAAAAACCGTGTGACATCGGCCACAGCCAGGAGGAAGGCCGGGTGGAGGGGCAAGACAAACCCTTCCCTGGGAGCTTCTGGCAGCTTTTAGCTTTCGACCCATGTGAACAGTCTGGCTGTTCACAAAACCAAAACAATTATTTTAAGAAAAAAAGAAAAGAAAGAACAAGGCATAGACAGCCTGAAGGCGCACATCTCCCCAGCTGGGCCAAGACCGGGAGAACCTGAGGGCATAAAGAGGAGGCTGTGCCCATCCTGGGCAGGAGGCCAGCCCCGCCTCCCAATGCCTGCCTTCCTAAGGCCCCTCTGGCAGGAGCCCTCAGAGGAGGCCTGCAGAAGCCAGGCCCGCCTCGCTGTGCAACTTCCCTGGAATTTCTCCTCCCCCTTGGTGGCTGGCAGAAGAGGCTCTTTTTCTTGGCAAGCCACTGTCTGTGAAAAATGCGGTGGCCATGAGGCTGCAACTGCAGACAATGGCTTGGACGTGGATCAAATTAGGAAAAACCTCTTTACCTCTGCACTGTAAATCCTCACTCTACATCAGCCACGCCAAGCAACGAGGAGCAGAGACAAGAAGGCTCCAGGGAAGAGCACGTCTGGCTTCCTGGCAAATATCTGTGGCTGGGGTTGGTGGCTGGGAGTGCGGACGTGTGCTCAGAAAACACAGCGCTGTGATGCAGGATCAGACCTAGGAGAACTGTGGGCATGCACGTGAATGAACGCGTACAGGAGGGTCTGGGTGATCATGTGCATATGTGGAACAGGCCCCCGGTGCATGGGGGAGACGCCTGGCTGTGCAGCAGGCCTGCCTCTGGGGCTCCATGCCTCGGGGAGTTGGGCGCAGGCACGTAATTCTGCGGATTCCAACCCCTGCTTGGCCAACCCTGCTTTGTCACATGTTAGCTGGGTCTCTAAAAAATTCTGTTAGTCCTTTAACTTAGTTACTTTACGTGTAACACAGGGTTATGGCGAGGAGTCACTGAAAATACCAAGCTGGCTGGAGCCTTCCCTGGAGGCAGTAGCTCAATGGTGGGTCGGTACCAGGGAGTGGGCCACAGCAGCTGGAGTCTGTGCCTTCTTTTCTGGCTTCGAAGCTGGCCTCGCTGATGGTCCTAAAAGTGCATGACTTTCCCCACCATCTGACCATAGGCAGGGCTTGTGGCCCAGTGTCCTACACAGGGCCTGGCTTGGGGCAGGCAGAGAGGCCCAGGGTGAAAGGTGACAGCCCAGCTGAGGTGCCATGGTGGCCGCCTGTGGGTGCCCAGCCCACAGGAGGTCCCCCCCTCCAGAAGGCCCCACTGTGCTGCAGCAACCACCAGGCCTGCCCTCCTCACCCACCAGGTCTGCCCTCACCCACCAGGCCCGCTCCTGCCTGGAGGACGAACCACGTGGCTGTCCTCCCTCTGCTTAACCCCGCGGTGGCTTCCTCTCATGCTTAGGATAAAGCCAAACCACTCACCACCGCCTAGAAGGCCCCCTTCCCGGATCCGGGCCTTAGCCCCCACCCTGCTGCTTCCCTCTGCTCAGGGGGCTCCACGGGGGCAGCCCACAGTTCCCTGCACCCCAGGATCTTTGCTGGCCTCTCCCTCTCCTGGGCTCTGCCCAGGGGACGATGCGCTCTCCAGGAACGGAGGGAGAAGGCTGGGCCGCGAGGACCTCGCACTCCCGGCTGCTGTGGGACCAGTGCACAGGCGAGAAGGCCTGTGGGCTTCATCCAACGGGACTCTCGCGGGGCTCAGCGTACAGACCCCACACCGCACCGCAGCCCCGCAGGGGACGGCCTTAGCGCAGCCCCACAGTCAGCCCGTTCGTCCCCTCTCTCATTAGAACAAATGCATGGGTGCCAAGCGGGCGGCCCGGTCCTCCTGGCACCTCAGGGTCCTGCCTCTCAAGGAAGAGCCGGCCACCCGAGAGCCGCGTACAGGCTGATTGCTGATTCGCACCTAGGCCGGGTCTGCAGGCCGCGGAGAGGCAGGGACAGGGTGGGAGCGGGGCTCCACGCCATGCACAGGGCGGGTCCTCCGCTTTCCAGCCCTTTCCTGTCTTCACCACAGCCACCTCCTTCCAGCTCAGACGCTGCCCCGCCCTGCCCCTGCCCCTGCCCCTGCTCCTGCCCCTGGGGCCTCTCAGGCTGTTCCAGGGCCTGGGCGCCTTCCTCCCCCTGGGCCACCCCCACAACCTGTTCAGCCTCCTCCTCCTCGGGAGCCCCTGCTCCTCCTCCCGCACCGCCAAGCCAGACACCCAAGCACCATCTCACCCCTCCTTCCCAGCCTCACAGCCCCAACTCCAACTTTAAAACCCTCACGGCACGGGACACCAACACGTGGTTTGGGCAACGTGGGCACCTGTCTCAAAAGCCCCCAAGTCTTCACTGTCCCCGCCAGAGGGGGCTGCCAAGCCAGGGTGCAGACCCTCTCCCCCCAGAACCCCCAAGCCTAGCCCCCATCCCCCTGTGGAGGAAGGCAGGGGGTCTGGGGCAGGGCTGGTCCTGTATGCACGCCCCGGGAGACAGTGGTGCCCACGCGCATCCCTGGTTAAAGAGAGGCCACCTCGCTGCTCACAGGACCCACAGAGCGCCCTCAGGGCCAGGACTAGGGACCCTGGCCGCCCCACAGGTTTTCTTCCAGGAAAAGAAGAGTAAGGCAGAGCCACCGGCCACACCACCCACCCCTCCCCACTGGCCCTCCGCCTTTCCCTTCCCTCCTGTGCTCGCTCGGGTGGCACAGCGTCCCGGGCCAGTGGCGCCTTCCCCCGCGGGGATTCGCTGCTCAGCCACGGAATCTGGAAGTTGGAGCTGCTGCTGGATGGTAATCCTAAAAGCCAGATCCACCCAATGAGCGCTTTCGGTCAACTGGAAGAGCACCCCCCACCTTCACTGCATGGGGGATGGCCCCCAGCCTGGATCTTGTACTTGAGGTGAAAATATCAGCCAAATGTGGCTCTCTGTTTCAAAAACGGTATTCCACTGATCAAGATACACCTTTCAGAAGTCCAGCGTGTTTACATTCATCATGAGCACTTTTTAAAATTTGCATTTTCTAGAGTGCTTTTAGCTTTTAAAAATGTTTGCACCTGCATCAGTTCATACAATTGGCATGAGAGAAGTGTAGCCACCATTAAGAACTCTATTATATAAACGAGAAAACTGAGGCTTATATGGTCAAATAATTTGGGTCAGTGGGTAAATAAAAGAAACATACTGGTGAGTGACCACTTGCGCCAGGCACTTGTAATCGTCTCTAATTTTATCCTCCTAAGAACCCTTAGAAGTACAGATAAGGAAAGTGAGGCTCTGAGGTTTGGGTGTTTGACCGGGTCACATAGCTAGAGATGAAGCTGAACCGTGGTTTGGCTTATCACATCACTAAGCCCTTTCAGCCTTCTCTGGGCTGTGAAACATCACTGCTCCGTCACTTGAGGAAGTGTTACCCCTGTGATAAGAGCAACAAGAACCTTTTTCTTGGAATGAATAAAATACTGTGAAAAGAATGAAAAAACCAGATGTTAGGGGCCCACTGCTTCCCTCTGCTTCAGGGGCTCCTCTGCTCATAATGACTCCTACACTAGAACAGCCTAGAACTCTGCAGCTGGCCTAAGGCCTTGGAACCCAGGCACTGGTGCCACACTCCACCCTTTTTTCTGACTAGGTCTCTTTGGGAGAGTCCACTAACCAGCCATTCTGATCTAAAATAGGATAAGATTTTCCGAGGATCAGTTTAGATATCTGTGGTAGTCATTTGTGCTGTTTTCCAAATAGTCTGGGTCTCCTTTGCTGACGTGGTAGGAGGCCATACCCTGGGCCTCTTGAGTAGGTATGGTCATGTGACATACTTTGCCAGCGAGTGGAAGTGACTTATGCCACTGCCTGGAGAAAATCATAAGAGCCAGTTCACGGTAGTCTTGTAGTCTCTTTTGCCTTACCTTGGCAAAAGCAGAGACAAAGAGACAGAGCCTGAGTTGTCCCTTAGTCAAGAAGATCTGATCTACAATGGCCATGGGATATAAGGGAGAAATATGTTGCTTCTAGTTGAAGAGATTTGGGGATGCTTGTTACAGCAGCAAATTCTGGCCTATTCTAACTGATACAGTAACATATTTGAAAACAGTATGCCTTCTATACATATACTAAAATATATATATATGCCTCATTCTTCTTCTCTATAAAATAGGATAATTTACATCATAAGGACTAACTGAATCATACATATAAATGATTGCATATGTGCCTGACACATATATATCTTGTGTGTGTTCACTATTATCATTAATGTTGTTCTTCTTTTACGTAACTAGTTTTATGAATGTTGTTCTTGCTATTGTTTCTTTTTTAAAATGTTTCCTGCATAAGCCCCAATGCCCAGGCCAGTGGTAAGGGAAGGTGTTGGGACTTACCCAATGGAAGTAACTGTGTGGAGAGCGAAAGTGAGGCCAGGTCTTCCGAGGAGCAGTCAGCTCTGGAGATGACTTGGTTGCAGCAATGTCTCTTTGATGGCAGTTGCCCTATCTGCTTTCTTTAAAACAAATTACAAAAGTCATGCATATTGTCTATGAAAAATCAGAAAACATAAAAGTATAAAGAAAACAGCAAAAAAATATCCGTAATCCCACTCCAAAGATAACCTTTTTTAATATTTTTGTATGTATATCTTTCTCATCTATTTTTCTTGCACCATTTTATTTTTCCAAGTAGAACTTGTACTGTACATAGCTGTCAGGCAACCTACGTTGCCTTTCTTATTATTTTTTTCTTTTAACTAAAAATATGTCAAGAACATTTTCCCACTTTATTAAATGTTTTCCTACAAAATAATTTTAATGCAGCTTCGTAAGGCACATATGAATGTGTAGAAGCAATTAAATTTCTAATTCCTAGTTCAAAATCCAGCCACAAAATTACTGAGCACTTAACACGCCATGCATTGAGCTAGCACTAGTGGTAAACTGATGACGAAATCAGGCCCGGCCCACCCTCAGGAGCTAACCCTTCACTGTCTCCTGGGGAATACTTGGATTCTTGCCCTCGGGGGAGGGGCGCTGCGCTGTTATCAATAGTGATGTGAAGAATATCCTTAAAGCTACCTCTTTGTGCCAAATCTGCCTGACTTGTGATTCTAATAGGTACAAAACAAAATACAATAAGTGTCTTCTTAAATGCATAACGGAGTTCAAAAAGAAGTGAGGGTAAATATCAGGGGCCAAAAATGGAAAGAAACATGGAAACCAGCAGACAAAGTAGGTGTTAGCATTTCAGATACCTGGTGGAGCTGGAAATAAGATGGGAGTCCATTTATGCACACTGGGGCTTAGGTTTATAGCCATACATATGTAGGAGAAGAAGTCCCATAGGCCAGATCAGGATGGGGAACTGTGTCTGAGATCCCTGCAGAAGGTGACACCCACAAGAAGCTCCATATTTGGTAAAAGAGCAGATTGCACCCTAACAAAGAGTGAAAAGAAGGAAGTTTGTCCGTTTTAGCTTGAGTGCTGAATAAAAAGAAAAATGATTCCTGAAAATTTATAAACTCTACAAACAATGTCCACATCTTTTAGAGTTCAAGGTTCGGGGTTCAAATGTATCGTACCTCATGGCCTAGGTACCACAAAACACAATAAATTAACATGAGAAATATTCCTGGGCTGGTAACACCCCCTGGACACCTGGAAGAAGTAACAGTCATCCTCTCAATCCAGGCCACAAAGAAGTCCTACAGATAAGAAGGAAGACCAGCAACATACATGAACTTGCTGGTCAAAATCAGAAAACTATTGAGGAAGTGAGCCATAAGGAGCAGACGTCAAAAGAAACAACAAATAGAGAATTAGGCCTCTAAATACGTCACATAATGAGATTATCTGATAAGTACTGTGAAGTATCTAAAACTATGAAATACGTAAGTAAAGAAATGCAAATCATAGAAGAACAGAGTGTTGTGTAAAAAAGGAGGAGCAGGAGGTCAGCTAACATCCATGGCTATGTGTGCTGATAGCAGGCATTGTTCACGTCCCAGGAGGATGTCCCATCAGTATTGTGTTTGACTGCAAGGAACAGAAAACCCGCTGTCCAACGGTGCCTAAAACAGAGCAGAGATTATTTTTCTCCAAAACCTACCAGTTTAGAGGCGGGCTTCTGTTGGCCTTGGCGCAGCCATTCATCTGCGGCATCTAGCGCCCAGGCTGTCATCACTGCACTTGGCCTCCCTTAGTAAATTGTTTTTTGTTATTGTCCTTGCTACCTCAAAATTTCAGGATGACTGCCGCCTCTTCAGATATCACGTAACTGCAAAAGTGGGAAGGGGAGAAGTGAAGGGTGAAGAGCCAGCTACACATGCCCCTGCTTATAACAATCTACCACCATCGCCGCCACCACCACCATCACCATCACCACCACTACCAACACCACCATCACCAGCACTATCATCATTATTTCCACCACCACCACTGCCGCTACCACTATCACCACTACCACCACCACCACCAGCACCATCATCTTCCACCACCACCACCATAACCATTATCATCACAATCACTTCCACCACCACCACTGTCACCATCACCACTTCCACCATCAGCACCACCACCACCACCATCACCACTTCCACCAACAGCACCACCACCACCACCATCACCACCGCTACAGCACCACCATCACCAGCACTATCATCATTACGACCACCACTGCCACTACCACCGTCACCAGCACCAGCACCATCATCATCATTTCCACCATCCCATCACCACTACTACAACCACCACCACCATCACCGTCATCGTTTCCACCAACACCATCACCATCATCCCACCACCATCACCATCACCATAATCATCTCCACGGTCATTACCACATCACTACTATCATGATCATCATCACCACCACCAACATCACCATCACTAGCACCACCACCATCATCACCACTGCCATCACATCATCCGCACCACCATCACCACCCCCACCACCACCATCACTACCACCACCACCACCATCACCATCCCCACCACCACCATCACCACCACCACCAAGACCACCACCACCATCATCACTATCATCACCTCCACCACCACCACCACCATCACCACCATCACCACTATCACCACCACCACCACCACCACCATCACCATCACCACCATCACCACCATCACCACCATCACCACCATCACCACCACCACCATCACCACTATCACCACCACCACCACCATCACCACCATCACCACCATCACCACCATCACCACCATCACCACCATCACCACTATCACCACCACCACCACCATCACCACCATCACCACCATCACCACCATCACCACCATCACCACCACCACCACCATCACCACCATCACCACCACCACCACCATCACCACCACCACCATCACCACCATCACCACTATCACCATGCTTCACTCCCTCTGACTCTTATAGGTGCCCCTCTTCATTTCCCAAGGACACTTCTTTCTGGAAGATTCCAGTGTGGCAACAAGGGTTTGACAGGAAGTTTTTTGACTAAAGGTGAATTAAGGCGCCTGCTAAAAAATAAAAAGTGTTATTAAAAGTTCCCAAAGCTGGCCCGTAGCATCCCTGCTGGTAGGAACAGCTGTCCATGCTAACCTGTGCCAGGCCACAGCCCTTGGTGGAATTTTACCATGAAACTAAGACTACTTCAACGTGTATAGGGGCACAAAACCTGCCTGGAATTGAACCATGAGCTATCGGGTCACTAAACAGCAGTTGCATCTTTTTTATGAAGCACAGAACAAACTCTATCAAAGGAGCGACAGAGCAAATGAAGTCCACGGAGAAAAATTCACTTGCTGAAAATGCTAAAAGTCTGTGTGAGGAAAGACACGATAACTTGCAGGTTTGCATGTTGAAGCCCACTAGCACTCCAAATCCTTACTATTTTCATTTGTAATATAAAGTTTCATGATACTCCCATTAGTGATGAACTGAATTCACTTCCGACCACTGGGAGCAATTCAAGCCAGTTGTTTATGGCCACAGCTACAAGTCTGGACGCCTAGGGAATTCGGTGGCTGGAGGTTTTCTTTCATTGCCGTGGTGCCAGGGCTGGTGGGCACAGAGGAGCCCTGCCCACCGCAGGAGGAGTGAGAGGTGCAGAGGCAGCCCCAGAAAGAGGCTGGGTTGGGTAAACAGCGAGGACAGAGGAACCTGTGTGCGTGATCGGGAACTGCTGTTTTCAGAGGTTGGAGTGGGTCTCAGATAACGGTCCTCGGGTGCACAGTTAATCATGCCCACCCCTCTTTCTCTAGGCAGCCTGTCCTTCTTTCCATGGAGGCTGTTCTCCTCCCTACCCTCCCACCCTCCCTGCAGGAGGGGCTCTGGGACAGTTAATGCAGTACAAGGAGTGCAGACAGTTCTGGTGCAGCTTGACGGAGTAACCTTGTCCAGGGCACCCGATTTCTCTGAGCCCCTTTTTTCCTTATGTGTAAAATAGTGGAATAACTCCTTACCACATCACCTGGGCATGCAAAGTTCCAAAAGTGTTAGCTAGTGCAATTACTGTTATCCTCGACCGCCAAGGATGAAACGGAGGCAGGTAGAGGTTGAGTGATTTGTTCAAAGCCACACAGCTATAAGGGGTGGGCCAACAGTCAAACCAGCTGCTGCCTTCCCTGTCAGGGAATCGCAGGTGGGGCACTCTTGGACATCGGAAATGTGTGTCCCTGCTGCCTCTGGTCATTGTCCCACAGGGGGTGCAGAGGGGCATACAGGCTTGAGTGAGTTGTGGTCTCACTAAGCCCTGAACGTGGCACTCATCTGCAGCCAGCTCTGAGGCTGGGCAGAGGGCCCCAGGGGGCCAGCTCCGTGACGCCTCGGCTCCCCTCATACCAAGGTCTTCAACCATCCGCAGCCCACATCCTCGCACAAACCCAGGCAGACCAGATGGTCCCAGACCAACACCTTTTAACGACACTCCAGTCACCAGCCACACATGGGGCCCAGCACTTGGGGGACTCGGGAAACTGAGGACCACTGAAGCCCCACCTTAGTGGGCTGCTGTGACGACAATATCAGCAAGTGCGCCTAGGACTGCCCAGCACAGCCGCCCAGGCTGGGGTGGTCAATGCCCATGCCCCTCTCCTCTCCCTTCCTTCCAGTGTCTCTATCTGAAGGACTTAGAGACTTTCCCAGTGTTCCCCCAAGCAGGGTGCTCCCAGGAATTCTTGCCTAGCAGAGTGGTGTTGCCACCGAATGCCTTCAGCCGGGGAAAAGGAAGCAGCCAAGTGGGTGACCACAACATCCGTCACGCTAGAACCATTGCCCCCACTTCCCAACAGCCAGTGGCCAGGAGAGGGATGGCACCCCAGGCAGGCAGCTCTGTGGATTTCATGAACCACACAAAACCCTGGCAAGAGGACCTGGCCCAGGGCAAGAGTTCAAGCATTGTTGTCTGCTGCTAGCAGAGTTTTTATTTTTTATGTTTTATTGTTATTATTTTTTTAAGACAGAGTTTCACTCTTGTTGCCCAGGCTGAATAGCAGTGGTGCAATCTCGGCTCACTGCAACCTCCGCCCCCACACCAGGTTCAAGCGATTCTCCTGCCTCAGCCTCCTGAATATCTGGGATTACAGGCACACACCACCACACCCAGCTAATTTTTTTGCGTTTTTAGTAGAGACAGGGTTTCACCATTTCGGCCAGGCTGGTCTCGAACTCCTGACCTCAGGTGATCTGCCCGCCTTGGCCTCCCAAAGTGCTGGGATTACAGGAGTGAGCAACCACACCCAGCCACTAGGAAAGTTTTTAAAAAGAAAGGCACAAGGGAGCACGCGGCTGCATAGAGGAGTTTGCGGGAGGACAGGCTGCAGAGGTCACACGTGTCTGGTGACCCCAATAAGACCAATTGTTGACTTCATTCCTCTACCCCTTCAGTGCCTTGTGAGCATCTGGCCCTGCACTAAAGTGCACGGGGAGGCCAGGGGCATGGAGAGGCTCTTCCCTGTGTCACTGATGTCCCCGTGCATTGTGACACTCAGCCTCAAGGTGTCCGGTGAGTCTCTGTCCTGTTGTGTCACAGCCTTTTCCAAAGCTTTTCTTGCATATTTTCAGATAATTACATGCTTTTCCTCCTGCTATTCCTGGAGTCAATCCTGGTTTGTCATGGTGTAGTGTTATTGGATTTAATTTTCTACTATTTCATGTTTTTACATTTATTTTCAAAAATGAGCTTGGTTTACAGTTTTGTGTCTGCTTTTATCAAGTTTTGACAACAAGGAAATTTGAAAGGAATTATTTATTAAAAGTTTGACAGACTTTGACTATGAAATTGCTTGGACAAGTGAGAAAAGGTAATAGAAAAAAGTATTATATTTATAACAACAATAAAAATAAATATCTAGATATAAATTTCCCTCCATAGTACTATTCCTTTTCATTTGTTTGTGTAACATGATGCATAATTTACATACAACAAAATACGCAGATCTTTACTGCTCAGTTCAATGAATTTTGACAGTTGCAAACAGCCAAATCAAGATCTAGAATATTTCTATTACCTAGAAAGTTTCCTCATTCTCTTTTCCTATTGCTACCCCACACACACCCAGAATCAACCACTGTTCTGATTTCTATCACCAGAGATTAGTTTTGCTTGTCCTAGAAATTTATATAAATGGAAACATACTGTTAGAACTCTTTTTTGCCTTGTTTCTTTCACACAGCATAATAATTTTGTGATGTAACCACTTAGCTGTGTGTATCAATAACTGATTCTGTTTTATTGCTAAGTAGTATGTCATTGTTTGGCTGTATCAAAAATTGTGTAATTCATATACCTACTGATGAATCTGGGATGTTTCTAGCATAGGATTATTTGAACAAAGTTGCAATGCACATTCATGTGCAGGTCTTTTTAAGGACTCCTGGGTAAACACCTAGAAGTTGAATTGCTGAGTCACAGGTAGGTATATGTTTTAGTTCTATAAGGAACTGCCAGAGAGTTCTCCAAAGTTACCACCCCATTTTACATGCCTGCCAACAAAGTATGAGTTCCAGTTGCTCCACACTCTCACCAATATCTGATATTGTCAGTTTTAATTTTAGTCATTCTAATATACGTATAATGGGAACTCATTGTGATTTTAATTTGCTTTTCCCTGATAACAAACAATGTTGAGCATCTTTTCAAGTGCTTATAGGCCATTTACATATCTTGCATTGTAAAGTGTCTGTGAGTCTTATTACCATTTTAACTGGGCTGTCTGCCTTTTTATTATTTTTAGTAATTCTTTACATATTATGAATATGGATTCTTTATCACTGTGAATACTTCCTCATCTGTGGCTTGCTTGTTCATTTGCTTAATTGTATCTTTTGATGAGTAGAAATGTTCATCTTGATGATGTCCAACTCTTATTTTTTGATTTATAAAGTTTTTTGTGCTAATTTAGTTGGTGTCTTTGCATTCCCCAAATTTGCAAATATCCTACTATATTTTCTTCTAAAAGATTCAGGGTTCTAAGTTTACATTTTAGATCAATGATTCATCTTAAATTATTTCTGTGGGGGTTAAGTTTATTTTTTATATAAATATCCAGTTTGTTTTAGCATCATTTGTTTAAAAGGGTTTCCTTTCTGCTTTGAATTGATTTGATTCCTTGATCAAAAATCAATTAACCATATTGTGGAGGTTTATTGCCTAACTCTCAGTTCTGCTCCATGGACCCACTTGTCTATCCTTACAACAGTATGAGACCATCTCAATTACTGTAGCTTTATAGGACGTGTGAAAAGCAGTTAGTGTAAGTTCTCTACTTTTAGAAATTTAGAATTAGCTTTCTTCAAAAAGACTGCTGAAATTTTTTCTTGAGATTGTGTTGAATCTACAAACCAATTTGGAGAAAATCAACATCTTTTCAATATCCAAGAACTCTAATCTATGAACATGGTATATTTCTTCATTAACTCAGGTGTTACTTCATTTCTTTCAACAATGTTTGTGCAGTGGTCAGCATGGAGGTCTTGTGCATCTTTCTTCAGACATATTCCTAGGTATTTGGTGGGTTTTAATGCTACTTTTCAAAGTACTTTTCGTCTCACTTTTGTAGGTTTTTGGATACCCCTTTATCAGATTGAAGCAGCTCCTTTATATATCTAGTTAGTTGAAAGTGTTTAATCATATACATGTTTGAATTTTCTCAAATGCTTCTTCTGTATTTATTGAGATGATGGTATGGTTTTTCTCCTCTAGTTTTTTTTTTTTTGCTTGTTTGTTTGTTTGTTTTTTGAGACAGAGTCTCACTCTGTCACCCAGGCTGGAGTGCAGTGGCACAATCTCGACTCACTGCAAACTCTGCCTCCTGGTTCAAGCAATTCTCCTGCCTCAGCCTCTTGAGTAGCTGGGACCACAGGCATGCGCCACCATGCCCAGCTGATTTTGATATTTTTAGGAGAGATGGAGTTTCATCATGTTGGCCAGGATGGTCTTGATCTCTTGACCTCATGATCCGCCCGCCTCAGCCTCCCAAAGTGCTAGGATTACAGGCGTGAGCCATTGCGCCCAGCCTCTCATCTAGTTCTTTAGTCTCCTTTAACTACCACCTTGTAGTGATGAATTACATCGATTTATATAGGAGTAGTAAATAAACTTTTCATCCCTAGATAAATCACACTTGGTCATTATATACTATTCTTTCTATGTATTGCTGGATTCAATTGGCTAATATTTTATTAAGAATTTTTGCAAATATGTTATTAAGGGATATTAGTCTATAATTTTCTTGTCAGGTTTTTATATCAGGATTATTCTGACTTCATAAAACAAATTGAGAAGTATGTCCTCCTCCTCTGTTTCCTCCAGAGTTTTGTAGAATTATTTTGTGGTATTATTTCTTCCTTAGATGTTTGATAGAATTTTCTGAAGAAGCCATTTGAGCCTGAAGGCTTTTTGTAAGAAGATTCTTTATTACAAGTTTAATGTCTTTAATAGACATGGGGCTATTTAGACTTTCTATTCTTGTGTAAGTTTTGGTAATTTGTAATTTTCAAAAAATTTGTTGATTTCATCAAAGTTGTTGAACTTATTGTCATGAAGTCATCCATAATATCCCCTCATTATCACTTTAATGTCTGTATGATCTGAGGTGATGACCTCTGTTTAATTCCTGATATTGACAATTTATATTTTTCTCTATTTTTATTAGTCTCTCTAGGGCATTGTGTTAATATTTCCAAATAATCTCCTATTGGTTTAATAGGTTTTTCTCTACTGCTTTCTAATTCATTACTTTTCACTCTTTTCTACCTTGACTTTAACATACTCTTATTTTTCCAGCTTCTTAATGTAGAAGTTTAGATCAGTGAATTTGAAATTTTTTTCCTAATGTAAGTGATTCAAGCTATAAAGTTTCCTCTAAACACTGCTTTAGCTACATCTCACATTATTTTTTCCCCTTGAGACTCACTCTGTTGCTTAGGCTGGAGAGCAGTGGACCAATTTTGGCTCACTGCCACCTCGACCTCCCAGGCTTAGGTGATCCTTCCACCTCAGCCTCCCAAGTGGCTGGGGTTGTAGACACATGCCACCATGTCTGACTAATGTTTGTGTCTTTTGTAGAGACAGGGTCTTGCCATGTTGCCCAAGCTGGTCTTGAACTCCTGGACTCAAGCAATCTGCCCACCTTGACCTCCCAAAGGGCTGGGAGCAACCATTCCTAGACAAAAATTTTAATATAGTATCTTTTCATTATTATTCAGGTGAAAATATTTGCTAAGTTATCTTATGATTTCTTATTGACCCATAGGTTATTTCGAAGTATATTGTTTAATTTCCAATCATTTATGAATTTTCTAGATAACCTTTTGTCATTGATTTCTATTTTAATAATGTTGTGGTCAGAGAACAAATTCTATATAAAAATCAAAATGTTTAAATTTATTGAAACTTATTTTGTGGCATACATACACTTTTTAGGGGTCAATCAAGTATTTTTGTGTATTTTAATATCCTCTATTGAACTTTTAGATATAACTCTTCACATTACTTTTTAGTACACTAAGCACTCAATCTCATCAATAGGTTCTTGGAAATTGTGACTTTAAGTGAAACGATGTACAGCAGGTTCTCCAATAATGTCTTTTTGTTCAACATCATTTTTTTTTTTAGATGGAGTTTCACTCTTGTCACCCAGACTGGAGTGCAATGGTGCAATCTGGTCTCACTGCAACCTCCGCCTCCCACATTCAAGTGATTCTCCTGCTTCAACCTCACGAGTAGCTAGGATTACAGGCGCCCGCCACCGTGCCCGGCTAATTTTTGTATTTTGAGTAGAGACAGGGTTTCACCATGTTGGCCAGACTGGTCTCAAACTCCTGACCTCAGGTGTCCGTCTGCCTTAGCCTCCCAAAGTGCTGGGATTACAGGTGTGAACCACCACGCCCAGCCCAACATCATTTCATCTCTCAATGAATGATCCATGTGCACTGAAAAAGAACAAGTATCTGTTATTGTTGGATACAGTGTTGAACATGTCAAAGTCATTTTGATAATGTCATTCAAATATTCCATAACCTTACTGGTTTTGTCTGCTCATTCCATCAGTTACTCAGAGAGTGGTGTTAAAGTGTCTAAGTATGGTAAAGGATTTGTCATTTTCCCCTTTAAGTCTGTCAGCTTTTGCTTCATCTATTTTGGGGCTCTGTTATTAGGTGAATACACATTTAGGATTATTATGTCCTCGTGAATTTCCCCTTTACATTTATGAAATGTCCCTTTTGGCTTTTATGTCTTTATCTTGAAGGCTACCTCTTCTGATATTGATATAGCCACTCCAGCTCTCCTGTGCTTGGAGTTTTCATGGTATATCTTGTTCCAGCCTTTTACTTTCAACCTGTCTTTATATGTAAGTTGTTTCTTTTTTTTTTTTTTTTTTTTTTTGAGACGGAGTCTCACTTTGTCACCCAGGCTGGAGTGCAGTGGCATGATCTTGACTCACTGCAACCTCCGCCTCCCAGGTTCAAGTAATTCCCTGCCTCAGCCTCCCAAGTAATCCCAAGTAGCTGGGATTACAGGCACCCACCACCACGCCTGGCTAATTTTTGTATTTTTAATAGAGACGGGGTTTCAGCATCTTAGCCAGGCTAGTCTTGAACTCCTGACCTTGTGATCCACCCAACTCGGCCTCCCACAGTGCTGGGATTACGGGTGTGAGCCACTGCACCTAGCCAGTTGTTTCGTATTATATAAACAATGTACACTTGGATCTTGCTTCTTTATCCAGCCTGGCAGTCTCTGCCTTTTAATTGGAGAATTTCTCTATTTACACTAAATGTAGTAACTGTTGTGCTTTGCTTTGAGTCTACCATCTTGGTAGGTTTTCTATTTGTAATGTTTGCTTTGTTTTGTTTTGTGCCATTGCTCCACTTTTCTTGACTTTTTTAGGGGTCAATCAAGTATTTTTGTGAGTGTTTTAATGTCATCTGTTGAACTGTTAGATATCACTCTTAGCATTATTTTTAGCACAGTAAGCTCTCACTTAACGTCATCAATAGGTTCTTAGAAACTGACTTTAAACAAAACAATGTACAGCAAGTTCTCAAATAATGTCGTTCTACTCAACATTATTTCATTATAATGATGAGGAAAAACATTGGTTTTATTATACATCATTTTACTCAGTCACATTTTCTAAGAACCTACTGATAACATTAAGTGAGGATTTGCTATAGTTGTTCTAGGCAAGGGTGTCCAATCTTCTGTCTTCTCTGGGCAACACTGGGAGAAGAATGGCCTTGGGCTACACATAAAATACACTAACATTTTAGTTGATGAGCTAAAAAAAAAAAATCACAAAAAAATCTTATAATGTGTCGGGCACGGTGGCTCATGCCTATAATCCTATCACTTTGGGAAGCCAAGGCGGGCAGATCACTTGAGGCCAGGAGTTTAAGACCAGCCTGGTCAACATGGTGAAATCTCATCTCTACTAAAAATACAAAAATAGCTGGGTGTGGTGGTGGGTTCCTGTAATCTCAGCTACTCGGGAGGCTGAGGCAGGTGAATCACTTGAGCCTGGGAGGCACAGGTTGCAGTGAGCCAGTATAGCACCACCCCACTCCACCCTGGGTAAACAGCGAGACACTGTCTCAGAAAAAAAAAAAAAAAAAAAATCTCATAACTTTCTAAGAAAGTTTACAAATTCTTGTTGGGCTGCCATCCTAGGGTACATGTGATTGGTTTTGTCTGCTAATTCTATCTGTTATTTAGAACATGGTGTTAAAATGTCAAACTATGATCAAGGATTGTTTATTTTCCCTTAAAATATTAAAGCAGTATATTTCATTTACCTCCTCCCATCTTGTGCTTTTGTTTTCCCATATTTTACTTTTATTTATTCTATAAATCCCACAATTCCTTGTGATTGTTTTTGCTTTGGTCAACATTTATAAGTAGACATGGATCTAGATGTATAGATACATAATCCTATCCTTTCTAATGCTCTTCACACCTTCCTGCAGATCTGGGCTTTCATCCAGCATCATTTATCTTCAGCTTGAAGACCTTCTTTCAGCATTTCTTTAAGTGTCGATCTGCTTGCAATGAATTCTCTCAGTCTTTGAAAATTTGTATTTGTCTTTATTTTAAAGATACTTTTTTCTGGATATATGTTTCTTGCTGGAAAGGGTTTTTAATTTTGTCTTTTTAGTTTTTCATTCAAAATTTAATATTGTTCCATTGTCATCTGCCCTCCATTCATTCTAATGAAAATAATCAATGAAAATTGATTCCTACCATTGTTCCTCTGTGTATAATGCATTTTTTCTCTCTTGCTTATTTTAAGATTTTATCTTTATCCATGGTTTTAGCCATCTGAATATGATGTACCTAAGTGTGGTTTTATTTCTTTTTATCCCACTTGAAATTCACTGAGTCTTAGATCTGGGGGTTTATTTCATCAATCTTCCTCAATTCTCTGCTATTATTTCTACTAAATATGTCTTCTGCTCCATCCTCTCACCTCTCCTTCTAGTGCTCCACTTACATATATATTGGACAATTTGATGTCGTTTTAGAGATCTCTTCTGTTTTGTTATATCCTTTTCTCTTTGTGTTTCAGTTTAAATAATTTCTTTTAACCTGTCTTCAAAGTCACTGATTGATTGTTCCCTCTGTTGTTCCCAGTCTGCTCATGAGCTCAGCAGATTTTGCATTTTTATTAAAGTATTTTGCATTTCTAAAATTTGCATTTGGTTCTTTGTTGTAGTTTTATATCTCTGTTGAAATAACCCCGTACACTTACACATGTTGTCTATCTTTTTAGATGTATCATTTAACATACGTATTATAGCTCTATTAGCATCTCTGATAATTCCAACACCTGGGCCATCCCTGCGTCTGCTTCTATTGATTATTTCTCTTCTTGACCATGGGCACGTTTTGGTTTTTTGTGTGTGTGCCTCATCATTTTTCATATCAGACTTTGTCTGTAAAATAATAGTTGAGACTAAAGTTAATGATGTTCATACACATACAGGATATTCCCTTTCTTTTATCAAACCACTACTGTGGAGGGTTGAGCTAGGTTTGGACTTTAGTACAGCTTCAGTTGGCAGGTGGGTTCAGACTTATTGTGTGATTGGGTGTCTCAGGATGCTAATCTGGTCTGCCAGGCCACATGTGACCACTAAATGTTCATTAAAATGTTGACTCTTTCCTCTTCCCCTATAGCATATTCTTCCTTCCCTCCCCAAACCACCAGGGATAAAAGCAGTCATATGCCTATTCTACTCTCTGGAATTTAGTACATTTACATTTCTTAATGACCCTAGCTCTCTGATGAGTTTTTTAAACTATGATTTTTGTAGCTTATCTACTTGTTCTCACTGTTAGGATGAATTCATAAATGTTACTGAGAAAATAGACTCATAATTTTTAAAAAGTTACTCTGTCTCATATGTTATAGCAAAATAAATTCCAGACAGATTTTAATTTTAAATATTTATTTTAAAAAGATACATTAAAGATACTAAAAGAATTTAAAGATGGTCTTCATATAGTCTTCAGGAGTGGAAGGACTGTCTAAACCTGACTTCAAGATGTGAAAACAAAGCAAGCTGATGGATTTGACTAAACAGAAAACTATAACTTATATATGGCAAAAATATAGAAAAGAATTAAAATGTAAACAAAAATTTTTGAGAAATTATTTTTAAAATCTATGACAGACAGGGAGTTAACACCATTAACATTTAAATAACTATTAAAAACAAAAAGACACATACCTCAATAGAAAATGGACTAAGGAAATGAATGAGTAATTTGCAAAAGGAAAAAAATAAATGGCCAAAAATCATGAAAATAGTTCATTTTAATTAATAATTAAATTGATTCGAATTAAAACCACAGTAAGATACCATTTTTCACTTATTGATCTAGTGAAGTTTGAGAAGAAGAATAATCCTTTATCCCATAAATATTTGTTTGGGGCCAGGCATGGTGGCTCATGCTTGTAATCCCAGCGGGTGGATTGCCTGAGGTCAGGAGCTCGAGACCAGCATGGCCAACATAGTGAAACCCCATCTCTACTAAAAATACAAAAACTTAGATGGATGTGCTGGCGGGCACCTATAATCCCCACTACTCTGGAGACTGAGGCAGGAGAATCACTTGAACCTGGGAGGCAGAGGTTACAGTGAGCTGAGATCATTCCATTGCACAAGAGTGAAACACCGTCTCAAAAAAAAAATTTTGTTTGGGGTATAGCTCAGGGGTAGAGCATTTGACTGCATTAAATATTTGTTGGGCACATTTTACATGGGAGATCCATATGTATCCTTGGGCACTGGACTCAGGAAATGAATTGACATTGTCTGCCCTTAAGACCTTCCCTTCTAGTGTGGAGAGACAAGGTGATAAGTGTTGGGAGGAAAGATAAGGAAAAATAAGGGAGTAGGGAGTAATGGAGAAAAAGGGTTAGTCTTTTACATAGGATGAACAGGGGAGGCAATTCTTACAAAATGGTACCTGAGCTGGCACCTGAAGAAAGTGAGGGTGTGGCCTTTTAGATGTCCTGGGGAACATATTTCAGGCAGAGGATTAGCACGTGCAAAGGCTGCTGAGGTGGGAACATGCCTGATGCACTGAGGAAACAGTAGGAAAGTCTTCCTGGCTGAAACAGAGAGAGGTGCGGAACACGTACAATGGAGTCAAAACTGTTATTCCTGGAATCAAGGACTCTCATATACTGCTGGTGGAAGTATTCGTCGGCAACCCCTTTTGAAGGACAACTCAACATTATTTATACAAAGCTTTAAATCACACACATTCTTTGCTTCCAAAATTCAAATTTCCTGAATTTATTCTGATGCAATAATCAGTGTACAAAGATGTACATACAAGAATGTTCATTATAGGAGGAATTTACAGTTGGAAGCAACCTAAATGTTTAACATCTGTGACTATTTAAATTGTGATACAGTCAGGAAAGAACAATGATATGCTGGTACATATCTAGACACGGAAAGATGTTCACAATGTATTATAAAATTAAAAAGTAGAGGCCAGGCACGGTGGCTAACACCTGTAATCCCAGCAGTTTGGGAGGCCGAGGTGGAAGGATCACCTGAAGTCAGGAGTTTGAGACCAGCCTGGCCAACATGGTGAAAACCTGTCTCTACTAAAAATACAAAAATTAAGGCCAGGTATAGGTGCTCACACCTGTAATCCCAGCACCTTAAGAAGCTGAGGTGGGCATATCACAAGGTCAAGAGATCAAGACCATCTTGGCCAACATGGTGAAGCCCCATCTCTTAAAAAAAATAAAAAATAACAAAATACAAAATACAAAAATTAGCTGGATGTGGTGGCAGGCACCTGTAATCCCAGCTACTCAGGAGGCTGAGGCAGGAGAATCACTTGAACCTGGGAGGCAGAGGTTGCGGTGAGCCAAGATCACACTATTGCACTCCAGCCTGGGCAACAGAGAAAGACTCTGTCTCAAAAAATCATAATAATAATAAATAAAAAGTAGATTATAGAATATGTGTACTGTTGTTTTATTTTTGCTGAAATGTTTATTCACATGCATTTGTATAGACAGAAAAAGTCTGGAAGTATAAACACCAAAATATTAATCATTGAGTCTCCTGGGTTGTAGGATTGTAGTAATTTTTATCTTTTAAATAAACCATGTGCTTAATTTTCTTGCCATCACCATGTATGATTTACTACGCTTGATCTTAGGCAAAAGGCTGAGCAGTGAACCATGAATTATTTACATAATCTAGAAATATTATTTCAAAGTCCATTAATCTACTGATATGATAATAAGAGACATTCTTAAATGATACGGGAAAAAAAAGTGTTTTTAAAAGGTAAGTCAGTGGGTACAGTGGTTCATGCCTGTAATCCCACACTTTGGGAGGCCAAAGAGAACAGAGAAAGAGGTCAAGAGTTCGAGACTGGCCTGGCCAACATGGTGAAACCCTGTCTCTACCAAAAATACAAAAATCAGCCAGTGGCGCGTGCCTGTAATCCCAGCTACTTGGGAGGCTGAGGCAGGAGAACTGTTTGAACCTGGGAGCGGAGTTTGCAGTGAACCAAGATTATGCCACTGCACTCCAGCCTGGGCGACAGAGCAAGACTCTGTCTCAGAAAAAAAAAAGAAAAAGAAAAAGAAAGATTGAGCTGCATGGGCATAATCTACTACTCTTATGGTCATTAGTGAACATTAGCTAGTTGATAATTTTTTTTTTTTTAGTTATAAAAGAGAGAAGAGTCCACCACCTCTTGCTGTTTCTCTCTTTGCAGACCTCATGGTGGGGCAGAGGGAGAAACAGCTTATTACAAGCCTTATATTCTAGAAGCCCTTTATTCTGGCACAAACATTAGTAGCTGCAAATGCCATGATTAGGATTCGGAGGAAATTAATTCCACAACAGGAAACTCTTCTAAAAATTTTTTAAATGTTTTGCTCTTTTCAAATTCAAAAAGATTTTAAGAAATGGCAATATTCTGTGCTGTAAGAGGGGTGAGGCAGCACTGCCATATACTGCTTATGGGAGGCCAGACTTGGACCATCCTGGAAAGGAACTTGGCATTATTAATTAAGATTCTTCAAATGATTCCTCCCCCAGCCCCGCTTTGGACCAGTAAATGCTCCTTTAATAAATTATCCTAAGGAAATAGGCTGAAATACAGACAATTTGTGCATAAGAGTATTCATTGCAGCATTCTTTTAAATTAGAAAAAAAATGACCAATCAGAAACAAAACAGTGAAATACCAGAGAAGCCTAAAGGCCCAGCACTAAAGAAACTGTGAAGAAAACTGGCATGTCCGAAACTGGAAATATTAAGGAGTCAAATATTATGTTTATGAAGTTATTCTTAGTAATTTACAAAAACGCTTGGGATAAAACATGAAGTGAAATAAAGCAGGATTCAACACCATACATGTGGTGCACTCTCAACGGCTACATGAACATGCAAAAGAAAAAAAGACCAGAAAGAAACAAATACCATTAGGAGTTAATCCTAAAGAATTAAAGTATAGAAGATTGGCATTTTTTCTTTACAGCGGTTTTCTACTCTCCTAGAGTTTAAATGTTTTCCAAAGTTAATAATTACCAAAAAAAAAAAAAATCCACCTGTTAAAAATCACAGAAACTGAATATGCTTCAGCTTGCTCTTCCACTCTGCCCCAGCCCAGGTCCGGGTGCTGCTGTGAAAAATGGGTACAACAGAGGGAGGCAGGTGCCATGCCTGCAGGCCAGAAATAAAACGGTCACTCTCCTCGCCTCAGCCTAGCTCCTGAAAGGAGGCTTGGCCACCAACTCCTGCAGGTGAAAGTGAAGACGTTCCAGCTCAGCAAAGAGCCAGCCCAAGTCACCACCCCTGTTCCAGGGACAGGTGGGCAGATGGAATGGGTGTTCTCATGTCTCAATCACCCATGAGTATTTCAAACCTGAGGCCCAGGCCCCCTGCAAGCGAGTCTGGCCAGTGATAGAGCAGGCTCTGGCTGGCCCTGGAGCCAGCATTTCAAAGTGCTCCATCTTATTCTCTTTGCCCAGGGCCAAGCCTTGTTGGGGAATTAAAATCCTGGTGAAAGGGAGACAAAGATCAGAGGCTAGAGATGGCGGAGGATGGTCAGAGGGTGCTTGAACTGAGCCTGTGCCACCTGCTTCAACGTGGGAGGACAGCAGGTGGGCAGGGCTCACAGAGCCAAGACGCTGGCACCGTGACGCTCACACACTCCAGACGCAGATGTGCTTTTCCTCACATTAAACTTTTCATTACAACCGTGGATTCGCATGCAGTTGAGCTCCTTCACCAGTTTTCCCCCATTGGCAAGTGGCTGGCATCTTGTGGAAATACAGCGCAGTATGTTAAGCAGGCTGTAACACAGAAACAGCAGCAGTCTTGTTCAGATTTCCTCAGTTCTGCCTGCTCTCACTGGTGTGTGTGCTCAGCTCTGTACGATTCAGTCACATTGTTTGAGATACACCCATCTTATTTGCATCTCCTGGTCCTGCCATCTCTCTCTTCTGCGGGAGACATCCTTTTGCCTCAGGCGGCCTGGAGAATGAAAACTCGCTTTCAGAATTCCAGAACCAGGCTTTCTGAGTTGGCACCTGGCCCATGGAAAGGCAGACTGTGTTGAGACGAGGATTTTGTGAATCTTTTATCTCTTAATATTTCAAGATGAAAGTAGGTGTCCTGGAATACAGGGGTGTCTGTGAGGGCCCCCCCCACTTGGGGGCCTCTGAGTGTAGGCTGAGCTACAGGGCAGGCCCAGCAGGATAGACGTGGTGGAGGGAGGGGCAGAGTGTGCCCTCCCAGATGGTCCTGGGTTTCTCTATGGCAGAGACAGAGCCCGAAGGCTTCTTCTCTTCTTTCTTATTTTCTTCTTTCTCCTTTTTTTTCTTTTTTTTTGAGATGGAGTCTCGCTCTGTTGCCAGGCTAGAGCACAGTGGCGCAATCTCGGCTCACTGCAACCTCCACCTCCCGGATTCAAGTGATTCTTTTGCCTCAGCCTCCCAAGTAGCTGGGGTTACAGGCACACACCACCACGCCCAGCCAATTTTTGTATTTTTAGTATTTCACCATGTTGGCCAGGATGGTCTTGATCTCTTGACCTTGTGATCCCCTGACTTCGGCCTCCCAAAGTGCTGGGATTACAGGTGTGAGCCACGGTGCCCAGCCACCTAGAGGCTTCTTATGCCTCAAATGGGGATGCAGAGCTTGACTGCTTTCTGGGCAGGGGCGGGCTGGCCCCCCATGACCCACCAGGGCTGGGCTTTTCCCAGGACAGCCAGGTCTGGGGGTTCTGGCAAGGCCCAGGGTCCTGCCAACTACAGGCCTGGTGCCTGTGCCCGTGGCACACCAAGCAGGCTCCACCAACGTCCCCCGCTGGACAGTGGCCATCTTACACCAGGGCTGGCGCTGCCCATGAACCTTGCCCTTTGCTCTTGCTCTGTGGCCCTCTGGGACTCCCAAAGAATGTGGATCTCTGAAGACCACACATTCTCTCGGGGTGTGCAAGTAGGGACCAAGCAGCCCTGCGAGAGGGCCCAAGGGTGACGCGGAGCTAGAGAACAGAGGGCAGCACCCGCGGGGAAAGCCTGAGTCGTCTGGGGTTGGCGCTCGGCGCTCCGCCGGGGAGGGAGGCTGCAGCGGGGCAGGCACAGGCTGCCAGCTGCGGGCACTATGGAAGGGCAGGTGCGGCTCACTCTGCTACCTCTCTACTTTTGTGTGAATTGAAACTCTTCATAAACAAAAGTTAAGAAAGCAAATAAAGCCTAACAATTATTGGATCAGACTGGGATTATAGGATGGGGGCACATCAGGTTTTCTCTGCCACACAGTGAAACGGGCTCTCAAGAAGATGGGAGAAGATAAAAAGGAAAAGCGCACTTTGGGAGGCCGAGGCGGGCGGATCACGAGGTCAAGAGATCGAGACCATCCTGGCCAACATGGTGAAACCCCATCTCTACTTGAAAAATACAAAAATTAGCCAGGCATGGTGGCGCACGCCTGTAGTCCCAGCTACTCGGGAAGCTGAGGCAGGAGAATTGCTTGAACCCGGGAGGCAGAGGTTGCAGTGAGCCGAGATGGCGCCACTGCACTCCAGCCTGGCACCTGGCAACAGAGCGAGACTCTGTCTCAAAAAAACAAAAGAAAAGAAAAAGAAAAAGCAATGATTGACTTCAGGTCTGGACAAGGAGACACAGACCCATTTCTCCAGCTCCCCCTGCTAAGTTCAGCTACAAACCCTGAAACTGGCACCAGAGATAGGCAAAGTAGGGCACGGAAAGGTGGAAGAGGAAGGTGAGTGTGTCGAGACCCTAGGACAGGAGGAACAGCCCAACAGCAGGGCACCTGACAGCCCCACCTTACAACCCCAGGCCAGGCTGGAGGCGGGGCTGTGCCCTGGAACCCAGGGCTTGGGTTTCCCAAGGGCTGGCGGTCGGCCAGGAAGTGGGAAGGTGGAGAGACCCCTCAACCAAGGCTCTCATTAGGGAGGGGACACTGTCTCCTTGGCTAAGTCACTATCCTCTGCTCAGCCTCAGCTCCCCGACCTGAGAAATGAGAGAATGATGTCCACAGGGCAGCTGAGCGCATTGAGTACCATCATGCACAGAGGAGGCCAGGGCACGGGAGGGCCTGGTACACAGGGGCAGCGCATAGCTAGTTCTGAATACGCGGATGCTGATACGGTGATTCCCACAAATCCACAGCAGGAATACCTAGCCCTCGGCATAAACAGGACTTTGGAATAAGCGTTTGCTTGCTTATTCCTTACCATGACTCTATGAAGTAGGTCCTTAATTATCCCCACTTTACAGATGCAGAAACCAAGGCTCAGAGAGGTTAAGTAACTTGCTGAAGGCCACACAGCTGGTTAGACAGAGCTGGGGTGTGGACGCAGCACCTTTGCTCCCAATGACAACGCTTAACTTTGCTTTCCTACAACTGAGGCTGAGACCCTCCTCCTTGGCCCACAGCCCACGTAGTCCCTCCAGGGACCAGCCTGAGGGTAGCAGCAATGTCCCAACCCCGGTCACCCAAAAGCCAAAGTCAAGGGCCAATCACCTACCGGGAGGCCCTTGCCCAGCCCAAGGCTGGTCCAGCACATGAAGATAGCACTGCAGTGCAGACGGGACAGTCGTGGACTCTGTGACCTTGGTAAGTGGCCTCATCTCCCTGCGGCTCAGCCTCCCTCTCTGTAAAGAGGAGCCCATAGAGCTGCTGTTGGATTATAGGAAATGAGGCCTCACAAGGGCTCAGCATGCACTCCTTGCCCACAGGGTGGTCACTGTTGTCACAGACGCAGCCTGAGGCCCTGGGTGGAGCACGCGCCCCATCCCGTCTGCTGACAGAAACGTGCCTCCCTCTTGTCTGCAGGCCTGCACAGCACCATGGCGCCTTGTCACCAGCCCAGGCCTTCAGTCAGGTGGATGGCCTGGTACACCGCACACCCATGGTGTGACCCTGTCCCTGGCTGCTGTGAGATTACAGAAGATGCTATGGCTTCCCTGTAGGCCCTGGGCCCAGAGAGGGACCCGGCCTCTTCCCACCAGGGGCCAAGGTCCCCCCTCCTTCTGAGTGTCTAACTCCCACGAACTCTCCTTCTTAAAGGAGGGCAGGGAGAGAAATGAACAGCAAGAAGCACTGCTATTTGGTGCAAAAAGAAACGTGGTCACTGAGAGCTTCCAGGAAGCGCCAAGGCCAGCCGGGTTTACAGCTGCCTTGCAAGGCCTGGCCCGAGGACAGGTGAGCCCCTCCCCACACCGCCACCGGGGCAGGCAGGGACCTCTCCATAAAGCCGCCATTGTGTCCCACCTCTGTGTCCCCACCCAGGGCCCAGAGCCCACCAAGACCCTGGGGTCCTACCCAAGGAGCTTCCATCAGAACAGTCAACTGACGTGTTAGGCCAACTGTAATCTAGTGACTCTTTAATGACAGTGGCAATGGATGGAGGTAAAAAGAGCAGAACCCGGTGACGGGGAGCATGCGGGCGGGCTGTCATCCCCCAGGAAGGGCAGTGGCGCCGGGGGAGTTCCACAGACAGAGTGGGAGCTGGTCCTCCCTCACCACCCCATGTGAGTCAGCACAGCCCGAGGAGAGCAGGGCAGGAGCCGGTCCCCAGCCCCGACGTGAAGCCAGGCTGTCTGGAGGGCACTGAGCACACCCTCCAGCATATCAGGGCCCAGGACCGAGGCCTCCTTCTCCCACCCGTGCCCTGGTCCCTGGTGGCTCCAGGCAGCTGGGCTGGGAGCAGCAAGCACCTCGTGGTCGGGTGGCTTTTCCCAGACTAGACCATTGCACCCTCAAAGGGGCGGCTATCCACCCCACCCCACACCCAGGGAACCTCCCCACCAGTGGAGCTTTTCAAGCTGCTCAGTGCCCTCTCTGGTGGCTCCCCCCTGCCCCCGCTGGGTGGGAGCCCCTCTGGGCAGAGAAAACAATGACAGCCATCTGGGAGGAGACCTACTGGCCACTGGAGCTGCGAGCAGTCACCCCGCCCCCCCGCCCACCTCATATCCAGGCTCTGAGCCCGCCTCAGCCCTGGCTGTTTAAAGACGTGTTCCTTGGGAAGTTCCAAGCAGAAGAACCAGGACGATGCCCTTGGGGCAACGTTACCAGGTCCCTGTCCTGCCTCCCAACCTGACAGAACCTGCCCGTCTGGCCCGGCCCACAGCCCAGCTGCCCCGGGAGGAGGGGTAGGCTCCACTGGACAGACTCGATATCCCGGCCAGGCAGCAGACCAAGCCCCCCATCTGCCAGAAACCCCACGCCACATGGGAGGGCAGGGGGTAGAGGTCACCGGGCGGCAGGGTAGGTGGGCGAGGCCCACACCGGCTCCTCCTGCTTCCCCTCCGAATTGCCCAGGTTCTCCTGTTTATCCCACCCTTTTCCACTAAGGACTGAAGCGGGTCTGGAGGTCCTGCAGGGAGGGCGCAAAGAGCAGCGAGGCCCGGGGAGTGGAGGGAAGCGAGCGGCCCTTCCGAAGCCCGGGGCTCTTCCAGTGCGACCCTGGAACCCAGGACGCCTGAGGTCCCCGGGCAGCGACTGGGATGCGTCCCTCGGGCCCTGGGAATACCCGCCGCGACTGCGGACTGCGTGGCAGCCCGGGCGCCCCGCGGTGCTGGAGGAGGCGCCCGGCACGGGGCCGCTGGGCGGCAAAGGGGCCGCGGGGCTCCCTGGAGGAGGCGGCTGCGGACCGGGGCTGGCCACCCGTGAGGAGGCGGCGTCCAAGGTGCGCAGCCCGGCGCCCCCAGCCTGCCGCCGGGTCAGGGTCGAGGCCGGGACCCGCGGGTCCGCGCGAACCGGAGTCCCCTCTAAAAGTTTGTCCCCCAACAAAACCCCTCTCTGCGCCCCGCGTGGACAGCGGGACCGGCCCCAGGTGTGGCTCTGAGGACGCACGAGGCTGCCCTCCTCCTCCTCCTCTTTGCAAACAACAATGGGCAGCCGCCGGACGAACGACGAGTGAAGCGAGTGTGGAAAATCCCCCCAATTTTGCAAAGTCAACCGCGGGCGCTTGGGGGCCGGGCCGCGTGCTGCCCCCGCGCGGCCGCCCGCGGGACTGTGCGCCGGGAGGTGGCGCCGCGGTTGATCTCGTGGTTCTCAGACTCTGAGACCGCACGGTGGGCCGCGAATTAGGCGTCATTCATGAAGCCCAATGTTAATGCGGCTGGCACTGTCCAAGGAGTGCAGTGACTTGTTTTTCTGGGACCATCACTGCCTGCCCCTGCCGCGTTCGTTTACTTTTCTTTGCCATTAAGTCAGAGATCATACATGAAATAATTGGTGAAGTGAATCTTCAGGGGACAAAGGCGCTGAGCAGAAGAGCTGCGAGTGCTTTTCCCAGGACTCCACAAGCACTCAGGGCTAGACGCTGCCCCTAGCAAACACTTAGTTCACGTGCACTCTCCCGGCTGGGGAGAACTTTGGCCACCGAACAGGCGACCCAGGAAAGAAAGGACACGGCGCGCAGAGCGCACCTCCTGAAGGCCTGGCTGTGCCCGCTGACCTCCTGAAACCCCACGCCAACCCCGGACTGTGCGTTTCTGTCCATTTTCCAGGACATGACACTAAGGACTCATCGCGGGGAGTAGCGAGAAGTGGTGGGGAGTAGGGTGACGCAAACTGCGAGCCAGCGAGGGCTGCAGCTGCATTCCACTCGGCTGGAGCATCCACTGATGGATGGCTCATCTGACTTGACTTTAAGACGCCAGAAACTCACCTACAGCCTTGGGGTCTCACGTGCATGCGCAGGGCTTCAATCAAAATGGAAGACTGAGCAAAGTCCTATAGCCAACCAGGCAGATTTCCCTCCTCTTAAGAGAATTCTAGAAAGAAAGGGCTTCCTGGCTAATGTGGCTGCTCCCCATCAGCCAGTGTGGCAGGCATGAAGTTTGATTAAACAGCTTCTTCAGGAGATGTTCCTCCACGGGTCAGGCTGCTCTGGGACTTTATCACGGGCCCAGCTTTCTGGGCCGTGTTCCCCCTTGGTGGCAGTGACGGTCACCGGGCGCTGAGTAGTGGCCCCTGTAGACGCTCTCACCACCCTCACCCCTGGCCTGGAGAGCTGGGGCAAGTGCAGAGGTGGGGAAGGCAGGGTTTTGAGGCTTATGGCAGGCATCAGGATCCCAGCTCTGCTGACTCTCACAGGGTGAGAGTGGTTGACCCTGGAACCAGGGTCTTAACCCCTTTGAACCTCAGTTTTCTCTTCTGTAAATGAGTATCAGCCTACCCTCGCAGGCTTGCTGACGAAATTGGAAATGACACCTCTACAGTGCCTGGCTCCCAGCAGATCTCCAAAAAAGCAGCCTTAATTACGATGTAGAACTTTGTAGAGGATTCTTATGTGGGTAAGAACATCTGGGGGGTGGACCCGGGGCAGCTCTGCTCCCCGAGCCCTCCAGGAAGGCTCCCCAGGGCTCAGCCACAGACTGCGTCAAGGGGCTGCAGGCAGAAGCAGGCAGGATCAGGCACACTGCAGGGTGGCCCCACTTGTGTCCCACTGGGACTGCACCCCCACTCCTAACAGGAATGAGTCACTTCTGGAGAAGCCTGACCAAGCTGCCCCTACTACCCTTGGGTCAGGGACAGTTTTAAAGCAGCCTACAGGACAAGCAGGGGCTTCGGGGCCTTAGGTCTCACCGAGAACCCCACGCCATGGACTCCAGGCCGCGCTGGGCTGTGTTGAGGGTGTTGCACCCGCCTGTCCACAGCGGATGTCCCTGCGGTCCTTTTGGAACTGCATGCGGCCTGCTCAGCTGGGTTTGGGGTGTGGGTTTTTCCAGCTCTCAGGGTTTGCTTCCAGGAGGGCTTTCTGGTGTGATGTTGTCTGTTTAACAGCTTTAGTGAGGCATAAGTAACCCCCGATCATCGCTTCCAGACCCTAACAGAACAGAAGGTAGGGCACCCTCCTCCGCCCACAGCAGAGCTTGATGTGGACATTGGGAGCCCACACCTGGCAGCCAGACTCGCTCCCAGAGCCCGCGCTGGCCTGAGCCAACACACTGGGGCCCACCGCGGGCGGCCCTGCCGCTGTGAGATCCTGGCAGGTCATTTCACGTCTCAGCCCCTCTCCTGCGTTTCTAAGGGGCTGGGACGTGAAATGACCTCGGAGTACTGCCAGAACCCAGGCAGCAGGAGTGGGTACCTGGCGGGCGCCCCCGCCCCACGAATGCCGCGTTCTTCCCAGGCTGGGCGGCGAGTGAGGAGTCCGCACCACCCTGCCTTCTCGTGAGCCGACGGGGAGCTAGGCCTCCGCAGCCAGGATGGGCCCGGGCCGCTGGACTCTCCCACCGACCCACGAAAGCCAGACTCTTTGGTGGGCACTCACGGTTCTTAAGAATTGGCTCAATGTTTTATAACTTTTTCACTGGAGTATAATAAACATGGAGGGGAAAAATGCACCTTGGCTGAAATTCCTTTCAAACAGGGAGGGAGACATGAAGCCGGTCCGCAGACCTCTGCAGACAGCCCAGCATCTCCTCAAAGCGGGGCTGCGGGGCACCGTCCCAAAGCCAGCCGCGGGGTGGGGGCATCGGGCAGCAAAGGAAAGCCTCGCTTTCCCTCCTGGCCCCCGCGGCGCGCGGCCCCAGCTGCCCTGGTCCCTGGAAGTGCAGCCCGGCCGGCCAGCGTTTGGAACTTCAGAGCCTCAGCGTGCAAGGTCAAGGCCTTTCCTCCATCGCGCGCTGCGGGGGCGCGGGCTGCCGGGACTTGGGGAGGAGGGGGGGAACCCAGGCTCCAGAGGCGCCAGCCGCTACGCCCCCGCTCTGCCCCAGGAGAGCCGCCCACGTCAGGGCTCCGCGCTGCCCAGTGGTCCCCCACGCCTCTGCGGGCGGAATTGATTCTCAGTCCCCGGCTGCCCGCCCGCCAGCGGCCTCGCCACGGCCCGCAGACCCAGGTCCCGGCGCCCTGCACCCTGCACCCGCGGCGGCCCCAGGCACTCCGGGGGCGGGGCCGAGGATCGGCGCGGGCGGCGACAGCAAGAGACGCCACGGGGGCGGGCCGGGGGCGGGCCGGGGCGGGGCGGCGGCGGACTGCGGAGACGCGGCGGCGCGCGGGGCGGTGCAGAGCGTTCTCGGCGCGGAGCGGAGCGGAGCGGGCCGGTGCAGGGTGCGCGGGGTGCGCGGTGCGGGCCGGGGCCGGGGCCGGGACCGGGAGCAGGGCCGAGCGGAGCCGAACCGGGCGTCGGGCCCGGGAGCCGGGGCCGGGCGGGGAGCAGCCATGGCGCCGTGGAGGGTCGGGGCCCGCGCCGCTGCGGGCAGCCTGGGCGCCGAGTAGCCGGGCTGGGCCGGAGCGCGGGCGGCGGCGGAGGCAGCAGCGCCCGCGCCCCCCGCCCTCCCAGGCCCCGCGCCCCGCGCCCGGGCCCCGGCGATGGTGACACATGCGGCGGCGGCGCGCCGGCGGCAGGACCATGGTTGAGCGCGCCAGCAAGTTCGTGCTGGTGGTGGCGGGCTCGGTGTGCTTCATGCTCATCCTGTACCAGTACGCGGGCCCGGGGCTGAGCCTGGGCGCGCCCGGCGGCCGCGCGCCGCCCGACGACCTGGACCTGTTCCCCACGCCCGACCCCCACTACGAGAAGAAGTACTACTTCCCGGTGCGCGAGCTGGAGCGCTCGCTGCGCTTCGACATGAAGGGCGACGACGTGATCGTCTTCCTGCACATCCAGAAGACGGGCGGCACCACCTTCGGCCGCCACCTCGTGCAGAACGTCCGCCTCGAGGTGCCCTGCGACTGCCGGCCCGGCCAGAAGAAGTGCACCTGCTACCGGCCCAACCGCCGCGAGACCTGGCTCTTCTCCCGCTTCTCCACCGGCTGGAGCTGCGGGCTGCACGCCGACTGGACAGAGCTCACCAACTGCGTGCCCGGCGTGCTGGACCGCCGCGACCCCGCCGCGCTGCGCACTCCCAGGTGAGCGCCGGGGCGGCGGGATCCTCGCGCGGCTGCGCCCCCAAGGCTGGGCCATGTGCCCGCCGGGCTGTGCTGGGTCGGCCTGCCCTCCCCATCCCCCTTTCCTGCCTTCCCCAGCCCCCTTTCCGGCCCTCTTGGGGACCCCACTCACCACCACCCCTCCCGACCTGCCGGTCGCTCGAGGCTCCCAGCTCCTCTGCTCTGGCCGGCTGTCACCGAGCTTTCTGACCTCGCTCTCACCCTCTTCTTGCCTCATGCTGTCCCACTGCCGGCTTGGCTGCGCAGCCACGCAGGTTTTCTCTCGGGCCGCCTCACCTGCTGTGCGCCATGAGGTCTGGCCCGCCGGACCTGGGGACGCGGGCTTCCGGGGGTGTGCGTAGCCTACCTGGAGTGTTGGCTTCCCCGTGCCCCTCCGGTGCTGTGGTCCCAGAAGTGGAAGTGAGAGTAGTGAGGGGCTGCCCCTGTGCCTAGGGTGCCTGCCTTCAGAGGGTGGGGGAGCTGCCAGGAAAGGGGGCTGGCTCTGCCCGCCTTCCTGCCGGTGTGTGCAGGTAGAACAAAGGCCCTGTTGACCTGGGGCTGGGGGCGGGGAGGAGGCAGTGCCGCCTGTCCTTTCAGCGGGCCTGCCCGCCGAGTTCTTCCAGCACAGGCTTGCCTGGAGAGAGGAACAAAAGCCAGCGATAGGAGCCACCTTCCCCAGAAAGCCACCAGCCAGGTTGGGGCTAGCTGAGCTGGTCCAGGGAACCTGTGCTGCAGACCCCTTTCCTGGGGTCCCACAGCTCCGTGTCTCCGGGAGTTGGGGAGCACAGAGCTGAGCAGCAGTGAGGAAGCAGGCCATGGGAGGGTGCCAGGGCAGCTCTCCTGGGAAGCAGTTTGTAGGGGCACCTGGGGTGCTGCTGGGTTTCCAGCAGTTAAAGTTGGGGTTATTTTCCTCCTGTTCCTGTTGGTGCCCATTTGTCCTGCAGGGATGCCCTGCACGGCCTTCCTCCCCGAAGTCTGGGCTGGGAAGGGCCAGTAGCAGGGCTTTCTGCCTACCTTTTGTTTCTTTTCCAAATTTGCCTTGGGACTGAGTTTGCAGACTGGCCGTGGGTAGGAGGCTAGGCGGCTGTAGGTGTGTGGCTGTCTCTCTGAGTCCAGAGGCTGCAGGCTCTCAGGTGTGCTTGGGGAGCCTCAAAGGTCTGGCCAGCCTGGAGCTGAGCAGAATCCGAGTCACTGTTCTCCTGCACAGCTCTCAATTGGTGCTCTGTGGTCTTTCTCAGACTGTCAGGAAATTGGGGTCCTAGAGTTGGCGGGGCATCACACACACACACACACACAGACACACACACACACACACACCAGCTCCCAGCTTGGGAGGTGATATTCTGGGCCCCTTATACTTGGCAGTCACAGAACTGCCTGTCTAGGGTCCCTGAAGGATTACTTCCGGCCCAGCCCTTCATCTGCTCTGCTCTGCACAGTTGCATGTTCCTGCTGCAGAGCCCCCTAAACCTGGTCCAGCCGCTCTGCTAGGCTGAGCTGGGCCTGGGACTGCAGCCATGCCCCCACCCACCCTTCTGCCAGCCAGAGCAGTAGGCTCCCAAAGCTGGTGACTGACCAATCCCAACAGGCACCTCCCTGCCTGTTGTGGGTGAGAGGGTGGGGGCCGCTCCCTTTGCCAGAGGGACTAAACAGCTCGGGAGCTTAAGAGGAGTGCGTGGAAGCTTCAGGCTGCCAAGAAGCTGGAGCCTTTGAAGTAAGCCTGCTCAGCAGAGGCCACCTCAGCCCCAGATTGCAACCAGGACACTCTTCCTGCAGCCCTGCCACCCCTGTGGGTCTCATGGGTGAAGGACCTTGGCCTCCTTTCTCCAGAGTTTGTCCACAAGGGTGGGAGGACCACGTGAGGCTGAGGGGGCCCCAGGTGCTGCACCAGGGAGGCCTGGCTCCCCCTGCCCAGAAAGCATGTGTGTGGAGCAAAAATGGAAAACGCAGATGCCTCTCGCCGAGGTGGGCTGCCAGCCTGGAAATTGCCAGCTCAGCAGCATGCAGCCGGGTGGGGAGGGCCTTCCAGGGCCCTCAGGAGACCCCCTCTGCCGCCCACTCTGCAAGTGGGTTGTGCCACCAGGCAGGTGACAGCGCTCCGCCCTCCAAGTCCCTCTTCTCCGCCTCCACTCCCTGCATATATATTGGAGGCACTAGGTAGATTGTTTTTTTAATGAGCTTCCTCCGGAGGCCAAGATATTCTTGGCTTTGTGCTTGCAGGACCGAGCTGAACTGAGGTCCCCCTGCCGAGGCTGTCCCGCCACCTGAGTCCTCTGGCCCAGGCTGGGACTGGGCTAAGCTGCTGTGCTGTGGCAGTAGGGATGCACTTCCCCCATCTGCCCAGGGACCCAGCAACTCTCTGTCAGGGGCAGTGCCCATCCCTGCTGGGGTGCCTGGTGTTGAGTGGGCTTGGTGTCAGGAGACTCAGGTGTCACCCTGGCCCTCCCATGATGTCTTCACTCTGGCTCTGCACTGCCCACTCCTTGTTCTCTGAGGACTGAGACCCTCTTTTCCTCCTGTCTCTGCCTGCCTCCCTGCCCACAGCCGGCTCCCGGAACCTCTCCACCAAGCTGCGGTTTGTGAGGGCATAGGCAGGGTGGGCCTGGGATGCGAGTAACAGATGTGGGGGCTCTTCCCAGCTGCCAGCCTCCCCATTGCACAGCGTCCGCCTGGGCTGCTCTGAGCTGGGCGTACAGTCAGGTGACACATGGAGATAGACAGGTTTTTGACATCTTCCTGGAATATGGTTTGGAACTTCTAGTGGCTGTTGGTGTTTGGCTGCTTTGGTAGAGAGGAACAGGTGTGTGAGCAGAGTGCTGGCAGGTCCCTCTTTGGTCCTGTGTTCACCATGGAGGCTGCTTCACCTGCTGACATCAGCCAGGGTGCTTGTAAGACTGCCCTGGAAGGACGTTCGCTGGGTAGTCTTGGGGAGCCGTGGCCATCCCCAGGCAGCAACCAAATGGCCGGCCATTCCAGGGACCACTCGGTTAGAAGGTCTCAGCACCCCACACTCCGCTGTCACTCAGGGTCCTGATGGTGCTCCGGAGCCAGACCCTCCCTCCTTCCTCTTCCCGTCCACTTGAAGGCAACGCAAAGAGAAGGCATGGTCAAGGTCTTGCCTGAGCCACCCTGGAAATGTCCCTGAAATCATGTAGGCTTCATTTGGGGCCACGGAGGGCATCTGGAGCCCAAGTGTGGTGTCTGGGCCACCTTGGCTGGGGTCCCAGGCCCAGCTCACATCCTCTCTGTAGCAGGGCCTCTCTGTAGCCCTCAGTGGGCTTGCAGCCTCTGTGACATTGCCCTGCAGAGACAGTGCTTCCTTGCAGGAGGATGGCAGCAGGACCCGCAGGTTGATGGTGTGCCCTCTCGGTGCCTGCAGCCTCGTATTTGACCTGTGCCCTTCCCCACCCTCTGTGATCCTGAAGCCTTGTTAGCTTCCAGAAATTCCTGGTGCTGGGCCTATGTGCCCTCCACCTAGCATGGCTGCTCTCCTCCCCCGCTGTTCTGCCTGCTCCTCCCCTCCCTTCAGTCTGTGCTCAGATGCCTCCACCTCCAGGAAGCCTCCCCTGGCTTTCTGTTCCTTGGCTCCCCTGTTGTCTTCGATGCCTCAACTGCTCTCCCGTCTGCCACCCTGGCACCTGCACAGTGCATTGGCACTGCTGTGGTTTGATGCCAAGTGGGCACTGCCCTCATGCTGGCACTGCGAGAATGTTTTTTCCTGGGCTCTGGTTCACCCTTTTCCTGTGACTCGAGTTCACAGAGTCAGTCTTGAGTGCCATGCTGTTCCTTGAGAACCTGGGGGGGCTCCTTGGTGGGGTGGACCAGTAGGGGTGGCCTTAGATGAGAGCCTTTGTTTCTGTGGCACACAACAGTTTCTACCTTACCTTCATAATCCCTTTCTTCTTTGAGATCAAGGGACAGACCCTTGTGATGGGGACAGATGTTACCCAGAGCATGTGACTGGGGCCAATGAACAGGACCTGGGGACTGGGCAGGAGCTGTCACTGTCCCCTGCATTGCCTAGAGAGGCCTTTGGTTGAGATGAGAAGGGAATCTGTGGTCAAGATGTTCGTAATCAGGTTTTTACTAAAAACAGATTGTTAAAAACCCTTCATTTTAAGCAGACACATGATGAGGCAAATTTCCGAATGGTTTGGCAACAGGATCATTTTAGATGGTCCTCTGGCTTGGGAGATCATTTCTGCCATGCTGCTCCAGTGGTCTTCATGCCAGAGCTTCCTGCCCTAGGTACTTCGCACGTCCTGGGGACTCCTCTCCTGGATCAGAGAGTCCAATCCCAGAGAGTGTAGTGCCTACCTGGGCCCCAGGACCAGGGAATCCAGGTTTTTTTCTTAGTGGGAGTTCTGGCTGCCATGCAGGGGAGTGGCCACCTTGGGTCTGACGTCCCCAAGGGCCCAGGAGGGAGGAGGAGAAGGGGCATGGTTTTGTCTTTTGGGACTAGGAGGCTTTCACAACCCCCTTTGTTGTGGTTATAATGATTGTTTGGTAGATGAGTGGGAGGAAAGCATGAGGCAGAGGGAGAAAAGGAAAATCATCCATTCCCCGTGCATAGTTTTTCCACTGTAATTGAAGCCATCATATAAATTACACCGTAAATGTTGTCTGTTGTCATTAAAACTTAATATTTGAGTGGCTGCAGCTGCTCCACTCTGGGTGTGCGCCGCTGGCTGGCGGTGGCTGAGCGTGCAGGTTGCCCATTCTGTGCTCTGTGGGGACTGCTGCAGGACGCGTCCTTTTGTGTAAATATTCTGCATAGCTCTGATTTCCTTTGGAGATTCCTAGGAGTGGAATTTCTGAGTTGAATAGTCTGAATGTTTTACTGCTCTTGGTACAAATGTTACCTTCCTTTTCAGAGCACCCACTCCGGTATGTTCCCAACTGTGCTGTGAGCGCCCATCTCAGTGGCACGCTCATTGGTACTGAATATTACATGAAAAAAAAATTTTTTTTTTTTGAGATGGAGTCTCACTCTGTCCATAGTCTGGAGTGCAATGGTGTGATCTCAGCTTTCTGCAACCTCTCCCTCCCGGGTTCAAACAATTCTCCTGCCTCAGCCTACCAAGTAGCTGGGATTACAGGCTCCTGCCACCACACGTGGCTAAATTTTTTGTATTTTTAGTAGAGACAGGGTTTCACCATGTTGACCAGGCTGGTCTTGAACTCTGGACCTCAGGTGATCCGCCCGCCTCCGCCTGCCAGAGTGCTGGGATTACAGGCATGAGCCACTGCGCTGGCCTATTGTGAATTTTTTTTTAATTTATTTTCTTAAATCACCAAAAAGTGATTATGGTTTTTATTGCCAAGCCTTGCCCAATGAGTGCCCCCTCAGGGGCCCATCTGTGTAGGGTGCTTGGGAGCAGCCATGCCGAGTCACCCCCATACCCCCACCTGCTCACAGGTGGCTGCGTTTCACCCCTGCTGAGAGAGGGGTGCAGCTCCCAGGGGCCTGGGGTGTACTCGGGGTACCATCACCATCCCATGTGGCATTTTGCAGGACTGAATTTCCCTTCTATGAGGAAGAGGCACGACAGGCCATGGGGGCATGCAGGGAGGCAGACGGGGTGGCTCTTGTCCCCTGAACACTTAGCAGACACTTGGAATGGGTCATCTTGTTTGGACCCAACAATCCCACAAGACAAGTGTATGAAGATGGGCCCCATTTTCCACACAAGGAAGTCAGGGCCCAGAGAAGATAGAGAACGTGTCAGTCCCTTTGTCAGCCTGGAGGGCCAGGAGCTAGCATGGGAACAGCTGTCAGTGTGTCCTGAAAGCTGTGTACTGCACCCAGCCCTCTGCTTCTCCAACCCCTGCACGGGCGCAGAAGACCGTCCGCAGGTAGGAACGATCGCCACTGGCCCAGACCAGCCAGATGCAGAACACTAGAGCTTCTGAGAGCTGGGCAGACAATGGGCAGTTTCACATGTAGGCCTGTGTGGTTGCCTTTACTGGAAGACATCTAGAAGACTTCACCCAGAGCCGCAGGACAGGCGTCACGCTGGGCTCTGGGCTCTGAAAAGTTAGCGAGGCTGCCTGAGGGTCGGCCACCTGGCAGCAGAGACTGCCCATGGTGGTGCTTGGCTCCTGGCATAGTGTGGCCAGCCCCTTCTGCCACCTCCCCATAAGATGGGTTGTTCTCAGGTGCTCCCCTGGTCCTGCACCGCCGATGCCACCACTAGCCTGGCCCAGGGAGGATCAGCGTGTGGGAGGCAGTGCTGTGTGTGTGTGTGGGTCCAGGTGGGTCTAGGCTCCTGTGTCCTTGCTCTGCCTCAGTGGAAAGGAGGTGGGAAGCCCGGGAATGTCCCCAACTCCTCAGCTTCCCTCTCTGGGTGCTGTCACCAACCCACATGGCATTTTGTGGGACCGAATTTCCCATCTGTGAAAGACTGTGGGGCGTTTCTGGGTCAGACCTTGAGTAGCAGGGAGGCAGCAGGACTGGGCTTGACCCCTGCTTGGTGGTGGCGTGTGGTGGGTCTTTTGGGTTTGAGGTGGGAAGAGCGAGAGAAGCCGAGCTCTGGGGAGCAGTTACTGAGTGATGGCATGTGAGGGCCAGTCATGGGAGCCCCGCTGGAAGGGCTATGTGATTCAGGCGAGAGAAAGACTCGGGCCATCCCCTGCCAGCTGCTTTTCAGGCACTTCTCTGCAGCCACATGGACGCTCACTGGCACCTGCTCTCCTCTTTTTGAGGCCCACTCCACAGCAGCACTTACAGGTGAGGTGACATTTTGCTTGCAAAGAAGTTTTCATCTCTTAAGACTCTTGTTCTTGCCTTTTCAGAAACTCAGTTGCTCTCTCTATGAAGATTTGCTGTCTGTTTTGGGTTTGGGTGGGGTCTGTTATGCTGAAAAAATAGTCCTAGCCCTAGGGGATGAGGTTGTTCCGGCCAAATGACAGCAAGCTGGTGGCAGCAGGAGGTATGGCCTGCAGTACCTGAGGGGCTGGAGAAGCCTCCCGCACACAGGGTTTTGCAGGATGAACGGGTGTAGAATGGAAGCAGCACTCTGAAAGCACAGTTAGGTTTCAGGTACATCATCTGAGACCCAGCCAGTCACAGCAGGAGTGGGCAGTGGAGATGGGATGGCATAAGTGGAGAGGGGCCCCTGCCTGCAGGCCTGTTGCTTTCTGACTGTGGAACTTGTGGCCTAATGTCTCTGTTCCTTTCTTGAAAGTACCCCTTTCCTGGTGGGGCATTGTCATGTACGCACCCACACAGGAGAGTTAAAGTGCTGATCCCAGCCCACCAACCCAACGTAGATGCTGTCAGAGGACATTAGGGTCAGCAGATGGGCAGAGGGAGGCTGTTCAGCCACCAGAGACCACACGCATGCTACCCCAGCCATGGCGTGAAGCTGGGGCTGTTTCCTTGACCATAGAGCGAAAACTATCCAGGACAGCTCTCCCCTCCATGCCACCGGCTGTTCCTGAGCCAGTTCTGTGGGTGCTGGGAGCTGCACGGAGGATTCACACCCGTCCCCGCCAGCCTGTGGCCTTCTTCTGCTGCAGTGCTTCTGCCCTGAGCTCCCTCCGCCCTGAGCTCCCTCCCGCTCACAGGACCTTTGGGGCCCCACACCCACCCACTGTTGGTCCTTGATTCCTTGACTCACAACTCACACAGCGTGTGCTCTGGGGCTGGGGCCCACCTCCTTGGGGGATGCTGGTGGGGGTGACATGCCCCAAGTTCCACAAGGCCACCTCGGGAGCTCTTGGGTCCTCTCTGTTTAGACCGGGCACTGAGGCTGCGGTGGAGGGCAAGGAACCTGTAGAGCCTCAGCTGCCTGTTCAGGCCCTGGGCTGTGCATTGGGTGGGCTTTTTCTGGAAAGCTCTGCTGGGAATCCAAGGAAGAGAGGAGTGCCCTGGGCAGCCTCTCCTACCTTGTGGCTAGAGCCAGTGGGTCTCATGGGCCCAGGTAGATACCTGCCTGAGCCTCAGCCTTCCCATCTCTAAAAGGGAGGGGGGGGGTGTCAGTCTGCCATTTTGTTCTGTAGAGGAACCAGTGACTTATTAACTGTGACCCCTGTGACTGAATGGCCGCTCATAACCCCTTAGCATTCTGCAGTCTGGTGCAGGGCCAGTTCCTCATCTGGAGGGGGAGCCATCAGCAGCTCTCCAAGTGCCGCAGTGAGGCTGGCCGCGGGGCCAGGGCATCAGTGGGAGGCGGCTCCCGGATGGCATGCACCTGGCCTGTCTTTGAAGGCCACACGTGTCCAGCACAGCTGCCCAGCATTGTTTACATGGAGAATGTTAAAAGAACCAACAGGCAGGCCATCAGAGCAAATCACTAATTGTCTGGAAAGATACAAACTGGAGAGATTGAAACTCTGGAGTTAATTGTTTACGAAGCCTTGAAGGCCACAGAGGTCAGTGGCCGTGGGTGACCGCCCCTACTGGTCAGGATCCCAGCTGTCCCTAGGAGGGGCTTTCCACTGGTCAGCCCAGGCCACGGCTCAGCAGCTGTATCAGGTGGATATCGGAATGGCCAAGCTCTAGGGCCAGCCCAGTTTGCCTTCTAGATCTGGCCCCATTTCCGCCTCATGGAGTGAGAGATGAGAGCCCAGCAAGGAGTCCACTCTGTAAGCTCCACGCTGTCCTTCACCCTCCACAGCAAACAGGGACAGAAGGTTCTATGGGTAACCCAGCAACAAGGAGGGCAGGAGAGGCTGGCCAGAACCCACCTCGGGGCTGGAGAACCCCAGGACCATGCCAGGGTGGCAGCAGAGCAAAAGAGGAGCCCCAGGCTTGCAGCCAGACCAGCTGGGCCAAATCCTGGCTTTGCATCTGGTAAGCTTCTGCGTCTCAGGTTCCCCATCTGTAAAGTGGATATACAGTTAGTGCCTGTCCAGTAGGTAGTCACTTGGAATTGCACCCACAGTTGCACTGTGGCCTCTGTTCAGAGAGGCTAAAATCTGGCGCGTCTCTCCTAGAGACAGGGAAGAGACCTCCAGAGCCAGCTAGGAAGTCAGCTCTTGTTCTCACTCTGTGAACTGGTTGGTTTGCAGGCAGCTTCTCTCAAAGCAGCTGGTCTATGCAGGTTGGGTCCTGTTATCGGGGACATCACCAGGCGTCATCACTGGCCTTCCAAGGTGATGACCTGGAACATGCTGCACTTTAACTGTGGGGTCTCCTGCTCACCTTGGGCTATGGCCTTGGGACAGCCTACTGCCTTTGTGGCTGTGCCCATTTGACAAAACGGTGTCTCTACCAGGATCTCCAGAAAGCTCTAGCCCTCCCTGGCCAGCAGCCAGGATGTAGACGCTGCACATCTGTCCTGATGCCTAGGTCGAGAGACCCTGTTGGTGGCAGCCTGACTGCACCCCCAGCCATCTGACTCCATCCCCAGCCATCTGACCAAGAGGAACTCGGAGTCAAGAGGAGGAAAGGGTGGATGCCGCATGATGCTGGCCCTGGGCAGAGGCCTGTCTGGCTGAGGTCCCAGGCCTTGTTCCTCAGATGCAGTGGTTCTTCCCTTCCCCAGACCCCACCAGCTGCTATCACCCCCTACATGGCATATCCGCGGGTGTAACTGGGGAGCTTTGTGGAGCTTCACTTCTGTTCTCACTGCAGGCTCAGAGCTGGGTGCAGTTTGCAGGCAAAGACCCCATGCACTGCACCCCACCCTTCCCCTACCTCCCCGCAGCCTCGCTCATCACCCCTGTCCTGCATTGCCCGTGTTCCCTGCCCTTGTGTTTATGCTTTCGCCGTAGATGTGTCTATTCCTTAAATGATGCACAGTGCTGTTTTGATGTCACTAACTTTCCAGAACCCTTATCAAACTCTACTTAACCTTCTGCAACTTGCTGTCTTCACTCAGCCTTGTGTAGAGATTTATCCCTGTTGCCCCCTGACATGCATGTTTAATTCATTGACTGCTGGACTTAACACCAAGGAAGACTAGACGGATCCCTGCTTTGTTCTAACGCAGCTGCGGGGCCGTCACAGTCCAGGTGCAGCCACAGTGCTTGCTCATGTTCCTTATGTGTCCCTAGGGGAGTGTCGGGGGGTTCTCCTCACCACCGTGCTGTGCCTGTGGTTCCCCATTGTTTGGCTGGGCACACTTGGCTCATTTCTGCCAGGCCAGGAGCCGGGAAATGGGACCTCTGTGCTCTGAGTGCATTTCCCTGTGGCAGAGAGATGGGCATCTTACCATGTGTTTATTGGCCACTGAGGTCCCCTCCACTGACCTATCTGTGTCTTTGGCCTGTTTTCCCCTACAGGGTTGTTTGTGCTTTGCATATTGGTTTGTAAGGGTTCTTTATGGGTCCTGGTGCCGGGTTCCATGGGTAGCGTCCTACCTGCGTCTCTCCTCCCGTTCATGGCTTCATCATATATGGGTTTGGGCCTGTGCTATCCCAGTGCCTGCACCAGAAAGGGCCAGGCTGGCCCAGGCACATCTCGTCCTGCAGCCAAGGCACATGCCAAGAAGGGGTACACCTGCCCACCTCTGAACCCCATGGGACCCTGCTGGTGGTGGGAGCTCAGCCAGGGGCCTGTTAGTGTGAGCGGTGGGCAGATGGCAGCTGACCAGCATCCTCCCTGCAGCATGCACCCCCCACGGCCTTCCCTGGAGGTCCTCAGCAGTGCCCATGGTGGCAGCTGCACGGCACCGAGCCCAGGAAGGCTAGACAAGCAGGCAGCTCCTCCTATGCCAGGGCCCCTCACAGCCATTGGCCCTATATATTGAGGTCCCTTTGGGATTGGGTGGAAAGGAAAGGATCCTGCAGCTAAACCAGAGCCTGGAACCCACGGCTCTGAAGTCACAGGGCTCCCCTACTCCCAGTGAAAATCTGCGTGGGCCTTTCCCAGAGTGAAGCCTACCTGTGTCACCGCCCAGCCCAGCCAAGGAGCTGGATATCCACGCCCTGTGCCTCAGCCTCTCCCCATGACAGCGACAACACTGCTGTCTGTGCCTCTAGCCTGGTGCCTGGCCTTGCCTTCAGTCCCCAGCCACCTTGAGCACTGTCTGCTGCGGGTGCATGGAGGGCTGCCCCTGTGGGGCACTGCTCTGTGGTTGAAGCTTCTCGCACCCCCTAGGAGAGGAGCATGGGGGTGGCAGCCCCCCATCATCCCAGCCTTGGAATGTGCCCCCGCCCCATGTGGCCCCAGCCCCATACTTGCAGCACCCCTGCTGCCGTCCCCTCACTGGCTTAGGACAGAAGGGCCCACATATCACCGTCCACCTGAGAATTAGAAAGCGCTTTGTGCTGCAGGCCTTGCAGGAACAGATGTGGGCACGTGTTTGCAGCGCCTCGGCTGCAGGGGGAGCATCTCCCCTCTGAGTTATGAGCTTTAGAGGCGCCTGTGTAAATATTTACCTCTCCGGAGCGTTGGTGACCTTGGGAGATCGGGATCTGTAAGCACTGAGGTTTTGTGTTTGCGTCATGGTGGCCTGGGTGAGGTGGGGCGTCCTTCTGGAGCAGGGTTCCAGGCTGTGGAGTGTGCAGCTGCATGCCCCCTGGAATCCTGGTCCACATTCCCTGGCAGGGAAAGCTTTGCAGCGGCACGGCCACGTCCTCCAGCCTGACCACAGTGGATGGAGGGAAGGCGCTGTGCTGTGGGGTGATGCCAGTGCAGTGGCACTGCTGAGGAGCGGAGGCACGAAGGCGGGCATTCCTGTCCAGAGGGTGCAGTCTGGGAGCTGAGAGGGGCTGTGAGCAACTGCCACCACTCCAGGCCAGGCCATCCTCACTCCGGCCTCACTGGCAGGGGCCACGTTTTGCAGATGAGTAAACTGAGACTCAGAGCCTAAATCACTCATCACCTAAGGTCACTGGTGGCAGAGCTGGGATTCACACACAGGCCTGTGCCTCCGGGATTTCCCCCAAGCCCCTCCCCAGTGACAAGGCACAGGCAGGTCACTCCCCAGAGTGGGGAGCAGGCATCAGCCAGGCGTGGGGCTCATGCCTGCCACAGTGCCTGCCTGTGGGAGGGTAACGCTGCTGCTCTGCGAGAGGGTGGGCTCGCCAAGGAGCCCAGGATGGTGCGGGTACCCTGGGCTGGTCTTGAGGGACCGCCGGCCCACCCTCCTTAAGGTGCAGCCGGATGAGTGGCCACCTACTGGAAGCAGCTGTCACCAGGTGTGATGCGTCAGCTCCCTTGAGAGGATCAAGGGCAGGCAGAGAAGATGGTCTCCTGGGGGAGTAGAGAGGGTTGTGATGTCACCTGTAAGGAGAGGCACTACGCAGGTACTAAGCTGGGGAGAAGGGGGGCCCCAGAGTGAGAGCGGGTGGTTCTCCAGCCCTGCCTGGAGAACAGGGGCCTCAGCTGGCCAGGCTCCATCCCTTGCCACAGGCTCCTTCCTTCCCGCCCAGCCCGCCGCAGCCCCCAGGGCTCCCGGTTGGAGGAGCTCCGCCCCTCCTCTCCTGCCTCCATTCCCTCCTGGCAGGCAGGACGGCGAGCAGGTCTGAGCAGTTGGTTTTGCTCACACAAGTCCAGACAGAGGGCTGCTTGTCGGCCCACCTCCTGAACCCTGCAAAAGTTCAGGCCTCCCAAATCAGACTTTAAAACCATCCAGGCAGGCCCATCAGGAAGCCGGGCCTGGTAAGGAGGGGTTTGTTCCTCTGCCTTCCTGGAAGCTGGGCTGGCAACAGGCCCAGCAGAGAACATCGTTCTTATATAGTAGAGGGCGGTCAGGTTTCAACCAAGTGGGTAAAAGGCGGGTAGTGGGATTGGTGTGGGCTGTTCCAGGACAGAGCAAACCTTCATCCTTAAGCAAGTGGGTCAGCTGGGGACCCAGGCAGGCAGTGGGTCAGACCAGGTCAGCAAAGGCTGAAGAAGCCCAGAATGGAGAGCTCAGGAGGCCCTCATAGCAGGGAGTCACCTCCTGCCCGACATTGACTCTGTGTGTTCCATACAGACCGCAGGCACTGCCCTGGGCCACCAGGAAGGCCTTGGGGACCAGGTTTCATGGGTTGCCACAGAGCCAGGGGGTGATGGCCTGCAAGTGTGTGTGGGGGCTCAGTCAGCCCAGCCCAGCTGCAGGAGAGGAAGGTAGCCACTCCTGAGTGTCGTGAGATGCTGAGTGCTCCCACTGATCCAGTGAAGGTTCCACCGCCGTGTGACACTTGCTGCAACTGCTCTGCTAGGACACAGTGTCCCTGTCACTCTCCTTTGGTACATAGGTACCTCCATGTCTTCCCAGTGGCAGAGGGGTTCAGGCCAGCATCCGACTGCAGCAGTTGTGTGCCTTGCTGCGGTGCTGAGGTCTCCTGAGGGGACCCACAGGCAGAGGTCACCAGCCAGATGAGCAGGGCCAGGATTTGCAACCAGCCAGCCCAGGGACCTTTTGGGAGTCCTGTGTAGATGTCTGGTAGCAAGGCAGCCTCCAAGGGATATCAGGGCTTTTCAGTCTGACAGGCCTTTGTTTCCATCTCCCTCCCCTTAGCCAAAGACAACTCAGCGCCCAGGCAGTGGTCCTTGTCTTGAGGGGCTAGAGGCCCTCGTCTCACCAGGCCTGAACCACACACCATCTCCAAACCTGGAGATCGCCCCCCGACGGGGAGACCCAATTTCTAAAGGTTCAGGCACACTTCAAGAGGAGAGCATGGCTGGCAGCATCCCCTGGGGTTGGGGTGGCAGGGATTATGTTAGGGTTCTCCAGAGAGACAGGACTTACAGGGTATATAGAGATAGGTGAGAGAGGATTTATTAGGGGAGTTGGCTCATGCAGTTATGGAGACTAAGATGACCCAAGATCTGCCATCTCATCTGCAAGCTGGAGAACCAGGTAAGCCAGTGAGGAGGCTTAGTCCAAGGCCAGAGGCCCGAGAACCTGGGGGCTGCTGGTGTTAGATCCCAGAGCCCAAAGGCCTGAGGACCTGGAGTTCTGATGTCCAAGGGCAGAAGATGGGTGGCCCAGCTCCAGAAGAGAGAGGAGATTTGCCCTTCCTCCACCTTCCTGTTCTTCCAGGAACAGCTCTGCACACAGGTGTTGGTGATGAGTGGCACAGCAGGTTGGAAGATCCCTGCTCACATTGGAGAAGGCAGTCTTCCTTTCTCCGTCCACTGATTCAAATGCCAATCACAGACACACCCAGAAATAAAGCTTTACCAGCAATCTTGGTATCCCTTAACCCAGTGAAGTTGACACCTAAAAATAGCCACCACAGTGGCCTTTGAGTGAGGGCCTGAGCACCCACAGCGGGCCGCGGTAGCATTCTCTCAAGGGAGCCTCAGCCGTTTACGTCCAGGCATCTGCCAGATGCCCCCTTTAGCAGGCAGGCTGGATGTCAGGAAGCAGAAGGGTGCTGGCAGGGCCAGAGGGTGGCAAGTGCCCACCTGACGGGGCTGGCCAGCCAGTGTCCCCCACCATGTGCGCAGGAGCATCTGGGCCCACAGAGGTGCCTGTGCAGGTTGGACTTTAAGCTCAGGGTTGTGCATGATTTAGCGCTAGACCTGAAAACTGCTTTTCAGATACTTCAGTTTTTTTCTTCCTATAGCAGTAATGCATGCTGATTATAGAACTTGTTCTCCAGTACAGAGGCACTACGTAGGGCTGTCCCCAGCCCTCAAGCCAGCGCCGTGGGGGTTGTGCTCTGCTAGGGTCAGGGTCAGCCCGCTCCCAGCTCCTCCAGATGGCCCCATGTCCCTGGGCACTTCAGTCGCCCTCCTGGTCCTGCCTTTGCTGTCCTCTGTGATGCTGCAAAGCACCTCTTGGACTATATGTTTGGTCTGCATCTTGGGGCATCCTTTCAGAGAGCATCAAGAGTGGAGGTGTCCTGGCCGTGTGCCTCGCCCTTTAGCATCAGGCGTGGGGCAGGCCCAGGCCCTGTGAAAGGCTGGCATTTCCTCCCAGGAATGAGCAGCGGGTCGGACCTGTGTGGGCCTGGCTCCTGGGGTATAGACTGTGGGGGACTAGAGAAACGTGGTTGGCACTTTGGAGGGACACACAGGTAGGCGTGAGGATGGGAGGGCATTGCAGGCAGAAGATGCTGTGAGCAAGGCCCACCTGGGCACGGGCAGGCAGTTGGGGAGAAGAGGCGGGAGCTGGCGGGAGGCCAGGCCTTGCCCTGTAAGGAGCAGGGACCTGGCTGGCTTTCTGCTCAGAAGAGGCCTTGGAAGGGTGGACTCAAGTGGGGGCCGATGCAGGAGAGGCCCCACCACAGAGTGATTGCAATGGGAGACCTAGACATGACGGGAAACCTAGCCGTGGCGACACAGCATGGCTGGGCCTGAATCAGGAAATGCCTTGAAGCCCAGTGGTGGCAGGGGTTTCGTGGGGAGCATCCCAGGTGCAGCTTGAGGGGGTGAGGGTGGGAGCCAGCCACCAGGCACAGGAGTAGCAGGAGGGAGCCACTGTGTGCAGGAGTCACTCCATCACCAGCACGTGTGTGCAGAGCCCTTCCTGGACCCCAAAAGAGGACTGGGTCCACCCTCGGGGAGCCACTAGCCCTACACTAAGAGGGGCTGCAGATGGTCACAGGGCCAGGGCTGGGAGGGGATGGATCCGATGGGAGTGTCCTCAGCTGGAGGCTCAGTGAGAGAGCCCCACACGCACACTCCCACACGTGAACACATGCACACACACATCAGTAAACATCAGACACACAGTGGCCCCTAGCCTTGGCTGCATAGGCCTAGCTCAGCCTGACCCATGTGTGCTGCCAGAGGCATTCTTGGCCTCCAGGTCAGCACCTGTGACCTGAGGGTCCCCCAGTTTAGCAGGTGGCCAGTGAGTCATGGGGCCTGAGACCAGGTGTCCTCCCCTAGCTAAACCTCCCAGATCCCCTAAAGCAGCCCTGCTAGCTCGGAGCACAGCACCTGGCTGGAAGTCCCCATGCACAGTCTCCACTCTGCAGTCACACTGAGCAGTGACACCCACTGCCTCAGGGTGTCCTAAGGGGTGGGACTGGCTTCAGGGCTCTGGCAGGAATATCTTCCGATTGGGGCATGACTTCATCCAGGGAGAGGTGCTGGCGGGCACCGTGGAGAGCTCAATCTTCTGCCTTCCTTCCCCTCAGGCCAAGCTGGAGCCCCTGAGCTGTTCCCACCAGGGAGACACAGGCCAGGATGGTGTGCCTGACTGCCTGCAGCCCTGATGCCTGTATGAGCCAGTGGGGCCCAGGGATGCATGCTGCCTCATGTACATAAGTGCCGGGGACCCCATGGGGGCTGGGCCCAGCAGGCAGGGTGAGCTGCAGGCTTTGAACCAGCACATGTGCCCCTGACAGTGAGAGGCTGGGGGACTCCCAGGACTGGCCAGGGGCTGACAGAGCACCCACGCTCACACACACGCCCCTGGCAGTTGCTGATGCTCTGGTGCCATGGTGACTCAGAACAAGATTTCCTTTTTTCCTTACAAGTGGTCAGCACCTGGGGATGTCTCCTCAGGTTTGAAATTCCTTCCCACTGGTCCCTTTAAGAGCCGAGCAACTTTCCACTCTAAGGCTGGGCTGCTCTTCCATCCTGAGCCCTCAGAAGTCTTTTGAATGGTCCCAGGATATTAGAGGAGAGTCATTCCCAAAGAAGAATTAGTCATTGCAGACACAGGAAGGGTAGCCTGGAGCCACACAGCCCTCCTGCCTCACACAGTGGAGTGGCTGGTACCACATGGCCCCTGGGAAGCTCTGCCCAAGCTCTGCATGGTGCAGAAGCCATGCAGCCCCTGGGGACCCTGCCCCACACAGAGGCAGGGAAGGCTGGGCTCTATAGACCATTCAGCGGACTCTTGGGGTGTGTCCAAGCACCCAAAAGCCCAGATTCCTCCAATATGGTGGCCTGGGGCTCCCGTTCCTTTCGTTTGCCCTCTCCAGCTAATGTCAATGACAAGAGGCACTTATTTCTTAGGCATGTACCCATTTCACCTGCCCTCACCACACCCAGCACACGGTGGTGGCTCTCCCTTGAGAAAGATACTGGCCCTGAGGCTCGCACAGGGTGTGGGACTGGCTGCTCTGGAGGGTGAGACGCCCCGAGCAGCCAGGAGGAGGGTCTTCGCTAGGCACCTCCGCTTTGCAGGGCTCATGGCATGACTGTGGGGGCAACTGGGTATGGCAGGGGCCCTGGTGTGGCCGGGTGATGGTGCCTTGCAGGAGCTGGGCCTAGTCCCAGGCATCCCTATCCTCCACCTGTCACTCAAGGTAGCCCACCCACCCTGCCCTCAGTTGTTTCGGCCTCAGCTGAAGAGATTAACACCAACAGGCGCTAGACAAACGGCCCTGCGCGGGTCCCAGCTGTCCCTCCCTTCCTTGCTGGGGGAGTGACTGAAGCTGCTCAGCTTCAGGGGCCAAGAACCCATAGACACCTCTGCCAACACACGGCCTCCTCCGCGTGGCCCAGGTGCAGGGCTGGGAAACGGGCATACCATGGAAGCCATACCTGGTCACCAGCATGACCCAAGGTGGGGTTGGTTTGGGGGTGGGTAGTTGGTCCCTCCCTCTTCCTCAGTGTCCTGCCCTCCAGGGTCCGCGTAAGGACGGTGGCTGTGTCTGGGGCTGCAGGCGCTCTCCACAGGGCAGGGTGTGGGACTGACTGCCTCGTCCATGCCAGCTGTGCACTCAGCTATGCCGTGGGCTGGAGATGGGTTTGTAGTTCTGGCTGTAGGAGCGTGAAGTCTACTTGGGACTTGGAGAAGCCCCCAGTTTTACAGAGGGAGCCTTGGTCCTTGGTTTGGTGAATTCAGCAGTATAGGCAGAGCGTTACCCAGGCCCAGGTCTGACTCTCCCATTCTGCCCCAGCCTGGGCTTTGCAAGATAACCTGAGTGCTCATGGGAAGGGGCTGACAAGACCCTGGCCTGCAGGTGGGGTATAGCCCTCTGCCCACCCAGAGCCACCCTGCCTTGCTGGCGCTGCTGTTTGTGCCACCGCAGGCCATGTTTCCTCCATCTGTTCAGAGCCCAGGGGTCTGCCGCCCTTGCCTACACCCCCAGCCTCTGCCTGGCAGATGGGCTATTAGCAGGGCCAGGATGGGTGAGGGGTTATAAGTCTCAGCTCCCTGCCCTGTGTGCCTGTCTCCCCGCCAGCTCTTTGCCAGGGGCCTGGCACAGGTCATGCATGGCCTTCAAAGACAGAGACATAGCCAGCCCAAGCCCCACTGTGCTCCTCACCGGCATGTGAGCCGTCTGTGCCTCAGTTTCCTCATCCACCAAATGGGGCTGGGCCTCAGTGTGCCTTCAGCTGCTGATGTGGCTCTTCCCTGCTGAGCCTGGGGTGTCCAGCGCCCAGGGTAGGGGTCTGGAAGACAGGGCATGGCCTGCCGTCCACTCACTCTGCCCACCGAGACTGGGGCCAGAAGAGCTTCAGGAGCATAATTTGCAATCTGTATTGTGTTGACCTCTTGTAGTTTACTAAGAGCGCCCAGAGGGCCTGGCTGGGGTGGAGGGCTCACTCCTGCTGGTGGCCTGTGGCTGAGGGTGCAGCCGCAGCCTCGGTTCACCCCTTTGAAGGACAGGAGAGTAGAGCACCACTTCCTATGCTGTTGGGGCGCGTCTGGGAGGTGTGGTGCAGAGCGAGGAGGGGGCTGTGTGCTCCCTGCTGCATGGCAGGAGGCAGGCACTTGCAGAGCCTGCCCTATGCCTCCACAGAATGGAAACTGGGTCCTTGGCTGGGCCACGTCCAGGTGTGTTTCTGTCCCTTCTGAGGCCGATTCTGGTGCCCTTGGCCTTTGGTCCTCTTGTTCCGAGAGAGCCAGGGAGTACCCCGCACAGCTGTGCAGGAGGGAGAGCAGGTGAGGGGCAGGTTAGGCCTGGGCCAACCCCACCTATGTCCCTGGGGTGGCAGTGCCCAGGGAAGTACTGCCTTCGTCCCTGAGAAGCTGCGGAGGCTTGGCTCTTGGACACTCGTCATGGGAGAGCCTTTTTTTGTTTTTGATTGTGGTAAAGTATACATAACATATAATTTGCCATTCTAACCATTTTTAAGTGTACAGTTCAGTGGCATGAAGTACATTCACATTGTATAGTCATCACCATCATCCATCTCCAGAACTTTTTCATCTTCCCCAACTGAGCTCTGTCCCCATTCAACACGAACTCCCCATTCCCCTCCCTCCAGCCCCTCACACCCTCCATCCTATTTCCTGACTATAAATTTGGCTGCTGTAGAATAACGAATCTAAGTGGAATTATATGATACTGTCTTTTCACGACTGGCTTAGCACGTTTTAGGGTTCATCTATATTTTAGCCTGTGTCCGAATCGCCTTCCTTTTTAAGGCTGAATAATATTCCATGTCTGTATGTCCCGTATTTTGCTGATCATCCCTTCATCTGTCAGTGGACACTCAGGTTGTTTCTTTCTTGCTATGGTGAATGATGTTGCTAGGAACATGGGTGTACAAATATCTGTTTACGTCTCTGCTTTCAGATTGTTTGAGAATATATCTGAAAGAGGAATAGCTAGATCATGTTTTAATTCTATATCTCATTTTTTTGAGAAACCACCATACTGCTGTTGGAAACAGATGCTGAGTGCCACAAAGAAAAATCAGCACTGAGACAAAAGATCTTTCAGCAACGCAGTTTTTACTTCCTGGACTGCAGGAAGGGTACCCTCACTAGCCGTCTTGCCATGAGAGTACAATGAACAAAGAAAAGCAGATATATTTATCCCTTACGCGTTTGGGGTCGTCCTTACTGCTGTATCTGATCTCCGTTGGCTGGAGCCACGCATCACAATATAAACTAAAACCCAATTGGCTAACAACTTAAAACTTTTCTAAACAGGTAAAAGCAATGGCGAGCTGGGACATGCCTACGAGCACATCCAGCACAGACCTCTTGGTTAAAGTACAAGGACACAGAATGTGCTACGTGCCTGTAAGCATGGCATGTCTAACAGCTGCATAGGATAGGGCTTAACAAAGAGTTATTAGCACACTTATGATTTATTCTTTAACAAGAAAGGAAACTTTTTAAGAGGAACTTTCCTACTTCCCACACTGCTTTCCACAGTAACTGTACCATTTTACCTTCCCACCAGTAGTGCAGAAGGGTTCCAGTTTCTCTGCATCCTCGCTAGGCTGTGTTCTGGTAATAGCCATTCTGATGGATGTGAAGTGGAATCTGATTTCCATTTCCCTAATGCCCAGCAATGCTGAACATCTTTCATATGCTTGTCAGCCATTGGTTTATCTTCTTTGGGGAAGTGTCTACTCAAATGTCTGCTGCACATTTTTTAATTGGGTTGTTAAGTTATAGAAGTTCTTTATATATTCTGGATATTAATCTCTTATCAGATATATGATTTACAAATATTTTCTTCCATTCTGTGGGTTGCCTTTTTACTCTGTTGGTATTATCCTTTGATGCACAAACGTTTTTTATTTTGATGAAGCCCAATTTATCTGGTTTTTGTTTTTGTTGTTGCTTGTGTTTTGCTGTCATATCCAAGAAATCATTGCAAAGTCCAGTATCATAAAGCTTTTCTCCTGTGTTCTAAGAGTTTACAGTTTTAGGACTTACCATTAGTCATTGATATATTTTGAGTTAATTTCTGTGTATAATGTTAGGTAATGGTCCAATTTCATTCTTTTATATGTGGAAATCCAGTTTCCCCAACACCATATGTTGAAAAGACTATTTTCCCCCATTTAATGGTCTCGGCACCGTTTGGCCATATGTGCAAAATTGCTTTCTGGGCTCCTTATTGTACTCCATTGGTCTGTATGTCTGTCTTTATGACAGTACCACACTGACTGATTTGACTACTGTAGCTTTGTAGTTAAGTTTTAAAATCGGGAAATGGGAGTCCAACTTTGTTTTGTATTGGTTTTGGTTTTGGTTTTTTTTGTTTGTTTGTTCTGGTGTGTGTGTGTTTGTTTGTTTTTGAGACAGGGTCTCCCTTTGTCATCCAAGCTGGAGTGCAGTGAAGTGAACGTGGTTCACTGCAGCCTTGACCTCCCAGGCTCGAGCAATCCTCCCACTTCAGCCACCACAGTAGCTGGGACTACAGGCACTCCACCATGCCTGTCTAATTCTTTAATTTTTTGTAGAAACAGGGTCTCACTGTTGGCAAAGCTGGTCTCAAACTCCTGGGCTCAAGCAATCCTCTCACCCCGGCCTCCCAAAGTACTGGGATTACAGGCATGAGCCACTCTTTTTTGTCAAGTACCTTGGCTAGTCAAGATCCCTTGAAATTTCATATGAATTTTAGAGTAAGTTATTCTATTTATGCAGCAAATACTATTGGGGTTGTGATAGGGATTTCATTAAATCTGTAGATTACATAAGTAGTATTTCTATCTTAACAATAGTAGGTCTTTCAGTTCATGGGCATGGGATGATTTTCCATTTATTGGCGTTGTCTTTGATTTCTTTCATCAGTGTTTTGTGGTTTTTAGTATACGAGTATTTCACTTCATTGGTTAAGTCTCCTCCTGAATACTTTACACTTTTTGATGCCATCAAAAACATTGTTTTGTTAATTTCCTTCTTGTATTGTTCATTGCTGGTGAATAGAAATACAACTGATTTCATTTAATTTTTATTTTCTATCCTACAACATTATTTTTTATTATTATTGGTTTATTGGCTCTGACAGGTTTTTTTGTGTGTGGCTTCTTTAGGGTTATCAACAAACATATAAGATTATGTCATCTGCGAAGAGAGATAACTTTCCTTTTTTCTTTTCAATCTAAATACCGTTTACTTATTCTTCTTACCTAATGGCTCAGGCTGGAACTTCCAGTACTCTGATGAATAGGTGTGGCAAAAGTAGGCATCTTTGCCTTGTTCCCAATATAGAGGAAAGCTTTCAGTGTTTCACCATTGAATATTGTGTTAACTGTGAGTTTTTCATATCTGGCTCTCTTAGTTTGGCCTCTATAACAAATACTGTAGCCTCAGTGGCTCAAGCAGCAAGCATTTATTTCTCACAGTTCTTGAGACCCAAGTCCAAGATGAAGGGGCCGGCAGATTTGGAACTGGTGAGGGCTTGTATCCTGTACATTTCCCATGGCCAAGAGAGAGAAAGTCATCTCTCATGTCTTTTCTTATGAGGGTACCAGTCCCATTCATTGTGGCTCCACCCTTATGACCTAATTACCACCCAGAGTCCTCACCTCCAAATGCCATCATATTGGAGATGAGGGCTTCAACAGGAGTTTTTGTGGAACACACACATTCATTCCATAGCAATGGCCTTTATTACATTGAGATAGTTTCCTTCTTGTTCTAGTTTGTTGAAAGTTTTTATTACTCAGGTGCATTGAATTTTGTCACATGATTTTTCTGCATCAGTTGAGAGGATCATGTGTTTTTTTTCTTTCGTTCTGTTAAATGTGGCATACTACATTGATTTTCATATGTTGAACCATCCTTGCATTCTAGGGATACATCTCACTGGGTCGTGATACATGATCATTTTAATATGCTGTTCAACTCAATTTGCAAGTATTTTGCTGAGGGTATTTTCATCAGTATTTATAAGGGACATCAGTGTGTAATTTTCTTGTAGTATCTTTATCTGACTTTGGTATCAGGATAATGCTGGCCTTATAGAATGAGTTAGGAAATATTCTTTTCACTTCTGTTTTCCGGAAGAGTTTGAGAAAGATTTGTGTTAGTTCCAGGAGAGCCTCTCAGGTCCCAGCATGTGCTGGGAACCTGGCCACAAGCCTTGCAGTCAAGGGTAGGGACACCCAGGCAGCTGCCTGGCTGTGCAGCCCTGAGCAAGGGCCTTCACCTCACTGTGCCTGACTCCTCAACTATAAATGGAGAGGAATGGTACCCCCTGCCCTGAAGTGGAAAGAAAGAGTGGTACCTGTTGCCTTGGAGTGAGGAGAGACCCAAGTGAGCCAGTATGGCTGTGGCCAGCACAGGGGAGGCAGCAAGGATGCTGCCTGTGCCATCTGCCAGCAGCATCTTACGGTGTTCACAGCAGCCCTTCTGTCCTGCAGCGGAGGGACCCAGGGCTCAGAGGGCACTGGATCTGCACATGGTCACTTGGCTGCTGGTTTCTCACTGGGCACATCCAGATTCTTTTGACTTCAGACTCCCGCATCCCTGCTTTGCCACAAAGGAAAACCAAGAGGGGGAGGTGGGTTGGAGTGGGTGGTGGGGCCCACTGAGCCTTGGGTATCCTGGCAACTGCCTCTTGTTTTCCTTGTTCCTCTTGGAGCCCACCTGGGGAGGCCAGGGCTGTGTCCATGGACAATCAGCATAAACGTGCCTGAAGGAAGGAGTTTCAGGAAGCAGGAAGCTCCAGGGCCTGCCCACCCAGGCTGACACCTCTGTACCTTGTGGGCCACAGCCAGGGATTCCCAGAGCCCAGGTGTGGGAGGGTGGTCCGAAGACCTTTTTTGTCCGTCCTTCCACACACACGCACATACCCCCCAAACCTCCCTCCTTCGTGGTGGAGCCTATCTACTGCCCAGTAGCCCCTCCCTCTTCTCCCAGCTCTCCAGGCCTCAGAGCCCTGTCCTCAGAGGGGCCGCAGCTCCCAGGTGGGAGTGTGACGGCATCTCCTTCCTGTCTGGGCCACCAGCCTATTGAAACTAATGTCATCTTGAGGACAGCCAGCGCTTCTTGACTGTGACAGGCTGCCCCAGGGTGAACAAGTTTTTAAAGGTGGCAGGTCCCTCCCGCCCAGGAGTAGACAGGCTGGAGAACAAGGGAGGACCCCAGCCCTAGCCTTGCGCAGTCAAGATCCCTCCCCTCCCTTGGGGCTGCAGCACTTCCTGAGCAGGCCTGGGGGGCCTCGATCACAGCCCACCCCGCTATGTGCCCCCTATGATTCAGTAGTCAGTGAGTTGTCACTGGCCTGCTGCAGGCTGTCCAGAGCACAGTGCCAGGGCCGGGGCAGGGTGTGTATGACAGAAGAGCCATGTGGGCTCTCGATAAGGGGCTGTCAAGTCCAGGCTCAGGTTCCATGGGCCCCGAAGCTGAGATGCGAAGGACAGTGCTTTGTGGAGTTTGGGGCAGGTGTCCAGCAGAGGGTCTGGGCCAGCAGGGCAGGTGCAGAGAGGAGAGGGCAGGACTCTGCCCTGAAGGAGGCACAGAGCTAAGTCCACTGGCTTTGGGGCCCAGAAATGGTGCCATCGGTGTGGTTTCAGTATGGACCCCCAACCTGTGGCCAAACCATTGCCCTGGGGTGTTCAGCAAGACTTCTACATGGGCTTCAATAGGTCAGCTTCTGCCTGGCTCAGCATGGCCATTCCACACGTAGAGGCTGGCCATAGGAGAGCCTGCTCACATAGCACTGGCCTCCCAAGCCGGTGTTTAATCCCACCTTCCTCAGCCCCCAGAGAACCTCCAAGACAGATGCTCGGTATAAATGTAACTCGCCTTACTTTACTGATGACCTGAGGCCACCTGACGGGCTCTCTTTGCCCTCTATCCCTGTGGGCCCCAAAGAGTCTGGGAGGAGTTCCTCCTCCAGCCCCGGGCTCCCCAGGCCTGAATGCCATCCACACCAGCCCCCTGGTTTTGCTAAACGTGCCCCAAGGCTGTGGCCCCGGGAAGCGCTCCTCAGGGCCATGGCCTGCTGCTGCTCTTCCTCCAGCTTCGGAGGTCCCAGCCCCTCCTGGGGTGTGAGGAGTGGTGGTGGTTTCTGGGAAATCTGGAGCCACCCCAGTGTGCCCAGCAGGTGGTGGAAGCCGCCACAGTTACCCCTCAGACTAGCTTTACTCATGGCTTTAGGGAGTGGCGGTCATGCTTCATTCCAGGCCTCAAAGCCTTAGCCATTCCGAGTCCTTGCTCTGCCCAGGCCCAGGCTGGCCCTTAGGCAGGGTAATGGGGAGCCAGGCCAGAAAAGGGGAAAGCGCCATATTGTGTGACGTGCCCGAGGCTCAGAGCAGCCTCTACTTGGGAGCGGTGCCCTTCCTCAGGGAGTCAGGGTGTGCAGGTGGGGCACCGGGGTGCCTGGCTGGTTTGGGCCCCACTGCCTGCAGAGCAAGGCCTGGCCGTCAGGAAAGGAGGCCTGGTGTGGAGGGGCAGAGGTTCCATGGGCCCAGAAGCTGAGATGGAGCCAGCTCCACCCGGCCCGTGGATAGAAACACACAAGCTGTGGGCAGGTTGAAGGCCGCAGCCACGCCAAGGACCCCAGACCTAGGGTGCTCTCCAGGGCCCATTTACAGTAGGAGTGGCGACAGAGCTGAAGAGGCTGACAAGTGGGAGGCCTGCCTGGGCTCACCCTGCCTCCTGCCCTCCCCCACACCCCGCAGTCTCCGGTGCCCTCTTGTGAGTCCAGCCGTCTTTTCCAGCAGGAGCCCGTCAGCTGACAGCACCCCCGCCTGCCCGCCCCCGTGGCCTCGTGAGTCAGCCCCCCTTCCCCCACCCCGTCCCCCAACCCCCGTGCCATGTGCCTGGCCTGCAGCACACTGTGTGCCCTGAATTTAGAGCCTCTGCACAGGGCACTGCCATCCCCACTTCCCGCAGCCTTTCATATGCTGCCCACATGCCATGGCCTTCCCATGAGCCTGGCCGCCCTCCCCAAGGCAGGGGTGGTCCCTCTACATTCTTGCCAGGATGCCCGGTTGGTCCCTCCCAGCTTCTGGGAAGCAAGGTCCCAGAGCCGCCAGGGTGAGGAGCACAGTCTTCTCCAGTATGGGTCTCACCGGGGGTTGTTCTGTGTCCAGACTGGTGTGGGCACCCCTGCCCTGAGAAGGTGTTGGGTGGGGAGCTGGGCCTGGAGTGCAGGGCCCACCTTACCTCTTCAGGAGCCCAGCTGCAGTTATAGCCGCTCAAGGCCAGGTGGCCCCAGGGCCCATCCAGGCCAGGGTCCTGCCAGGCGTGGGCCCCATGGGAGGACATACATGGCGTGAGCAGGCCCAGACTGCCTGACATGGACCCTCTGGGGACCCCTCTCCCCACACCTTCGCCGGGTGTTCTCTGTAGCACTGGCAGGGCCTAGAGCTGGGCAGGGCCAGTCATCCCTGGCACTCTAGCTAGTCCCCACCCCTGGCCTCAGTTTACCATCCTCACTCTTGCCCTGTCCCGCCACCCTTGCCAGCTCCATCCAGCCTCAGGAAAGCTCAGGCTTCTCTCCTGGCATCCAGAGGCCTTCTCAGCCTATCCCTTCCCCACACAGCCACCCTGGGATGAAGGAGCTTGGCAGGGGCTCCCCTGGGTGGGCCAAGAGAAGAGTGTGCATTCAGAGGAGCCTGCCAGCCCTGAGCAGGGAGGGAGTTGGACAGAAGGAACAGAGGGCAAGAAGCACCTGCAGGGAAGCGTGTATGTGCTCGGGTGGAAGAGCCTGTGGACAGATGCCCCCCACACCTGTCCCAGCAGGCTACAGGGCCGGCACCCCTGCAGAGCTGTCAGCCACATCCTTGCTGGGGTGCCTCCAAGAGGTCTAACTAGGGCCTCCCTGTGGAAAGAGGAGGGGCTGAGTGATGGAAGGCAGCAGGACTGGCGTAAGGCAACAAAAGCCCCAGGCTGGAGAGGCCATGCCAGGTGAGGCACACAGCCCGTGCCCTGGCTCCCATGAGGTCCACCTTGCCCCAGGCAGGGCGTCAGCCTCTGGAGGGCCCGGGTCTGCAGGGGCTCTCCCTCAGGCCCTGCTGAGCTCATTTAGAAGCCATCTGCTCCTGCTGACGCACCTGCTGAGCTCACCCAGTGCCTGGGGCCCTCCCTGCCCCCCAGGAGACACGGAAGGATCCAGACTGAGGAGGCCACTGCTTCCTCCTGCCGCTCCAGTGCCATGGCCCCCCAGACCTCCAGGACTGACACATCACTGAGAGCAAACCCACAGCCTCAACTGTCGGGTGCTCTGGACCCAGGGCAAGGGCAGTAGGCAAGAAAAGGAGCCCTCCCCCATGCCGGGGACTCCAGCTGTCTGAGAGGGTGTGTGAAGCCCCCAACATAGTAATGCCTGTACAGAGTGCTCAGTAAAGACAAGGACAGGCAAGGGGACTCTACCGGGACAGTTAGGTCCCTACTTCCTCCTTGTTTTCTTCCATCAGCTGAGACCCCTAGTACATGCAGAGTTGTCTCAGAGAGAGTGGGCATCTCTGTCCTGTCATGGTCTTAGAGGGAATGCATCTGACTCTTCCCCATGGGGACCATGCTTGCTCTAGGTTTTGGGGATACTTTACCAAATTAAGGAACCTTTTTTTTTTAAGACACACTTTCACTCTTTTGCTCAGGCTGGAGTGCAGTAACACAATCTCCACTCACTGCAACCTCCACCTCCAGGGTTCAAGCAATTCTTGTGCCTCAGCCACCCGAGTAGCTGGGACTATAGGTGCATGCCACCATACCTGGCCAATTTTGTTTTATTTTTTTATTTTTAGTAGAGACAAGGTTTTGCCATGTTGGCCAGGCTGGTCTCGAACTCCTGACCTCAAGTGATCCACTTGCTTCAGCCTCCAAAAGTGTTGGGATTACAGGTGTGAGCCACCCACACCCAGCCAAATTAAGGGACTTCTATTCCTAGTTTCCTGAGAGGTATTTTTGTTTTTTGTTTGAGACAGAGTTTCACTCTTATTTCCCAGGCTAGAGTGCAATGGCGAGATCTTGGCTTACCACAACCCCCGCCTCCCAAGTTCAAGCAATTCTTCTGCCTCAGCCTCCCAACCAGCTGGGATTACAGGCACCCACCATCACGCCTGGCTAATTTTTTGTATTTTTAGTAAATACAGGATTTCTCCATGTTGGTCAGGCTGGTCTCAAACTCCCAACCTCAGGTGATCTGCCCACCTCAGCCTGCCAAAATGCTGGGATTATAGGCGTGAGCCACCACGCCCAGCCTCCTGACAGTTTTTATTAGGAATAGTGTTTAATTTTAGCAAATGCTTCTTAGACATTTGCCAAGATCTATAATCTGTTGCTGAGTGATGAGTCCCATGTATGGATTTTCTCCTGTTGAGCCATCCTTGCATACCTGGGGTTACTAAGTATGGTCATAGTATAATATTCTATATGCATGATTGGCTTGGGTTTGATAAGGCTTTTGTTCAGGAGTTTTTGTATCTGTATTTGAACTCAGTGAGCTTAGCAGATGTGTCCACGAGGCTGCGATTTTCCTCTCTTCTGCGCTTGTCCGACTTTGGTAGTAGGATTATGTTGGCCTCATAGAATGAATTGGGAGCGTTCACTGCTTTACTGTTGTCTAGGAGAGTTTTCTTACAATTGGATAATCTGGTTCTTTTAAAATTTGGTAGAAATAGCCTGGTGTTTTCTTTGTAGGAATTTTCCCCCTTTTTATCTTGAAAAATGTCAAACTTACAAAGTCATTGAAACAGTAGCAAAATGCACCTCATACCTTTCACCTAGACCCACTGCTGGTTAACATTGTACAGTATATGTGTTTGTGAGTGGGTGCTAGTGGGTGCTCTAGCTTGCTGTCTACAGATACGTATATCCGTAGATACATGTATACTTACATGTGTGTTTATATATATCGTTATATACATGTTTCTGCTTTTTAGTAGAAACATTTGAAAGCAAGCCGCAGGCATTTCCTCAATATTTTAGGAAGATTTTAAACTATTGCTTTGGGTTTTTTTGCATTTTGAGATTATAGGGCTCTTTGTGACTTTCATGTTCGGACATTTTATACAAATAATTTGACTGACAGCTATTCTCTCTCTGTCTCTTGCATGTTCTCCTGGTGCCTCTGACCTGTGACTGGTGAGAGCAGGTAGGTCTGTTCCAGCAGTTTCCTCTCCTTCCCTGCCAGCTGGGCTGGGCCCATCCTCATGCCAGGGATCCTGCTGTGGTCTCCGGGAGGCGTAGCGTCTCTCTTGTGCAAGGAGGAAACAGATGCCAGATGCATTCCTTGGGGAACTTGTCAGGTGGCAGGTCCCTTAGCAGTCTGCTGGGTGGCAGGTCCCTTAGCAAGCTAGAGACCTATTTCCTAGTGCCGCCGATGGCACGCTGGGTTCCTGCGGGAGCCCCGTGCTCCTCTTCTCAGGGACCATGCAGGTGGGCCAGCGGCAGACATGCCTTGTGGCCTGTGAAGTCAGACACCTCAGGTATCTGGGAGACTCTGGCTGTAGAAGGATCTCTGAGTCTCCATTTGCCTATCTGCAGAGGGCATCCAGTAGTGGCGACCATACCAGAGGTTGCAGGAATAAAATGAGCCAATGCCTGCTGGGCCTCAACCTTTTTTGGAGGCACCCACCACAAAAGTACTTGTTGGAGGGCCATAAAGTGGCTAGGGGGTCCTGGTTCTGGAAGAGTCGGCATTCCCCAGTCCCCAGGGTCACTGCTCAGGTGACAGCTTTCTCAATGTGTCACCCAGAGCAGTTGCCCTCCCTGTAAGCAGAGCCAGGTCAGCAGGGCCGTGGGAGTGTAGAGTCGGATGCTGCGGTTAGCTTGGGTACTTAGTGACTTATTTCTGGAGTGTGCTATTTAGGCTCTGAATTTCTTTGAGGAAAAATAGTCTACATTCAAGAGCATGCAAGGCCATCTCTCCTCAGCCCCCTCTGTGTGTATGTGGGCTCAGGGGTTGAGGGGGCAGGTGTGGGCCCCTCTTCTCTGCAGAGAAGCTCTGTGGGGTCATGTGGGCAAGAACCAGAAGGGCTTTGCCTGGGATCCCGAGATGAGTTGTGTGGGATGTGGAGCCTGCCACCAGCTGTGGGGTCAGCAGAAGGTGGAGCCTGGAGGGGTCCCAGGGACACCCCCAGTGATCCTCAGATGCATTCTCACCCTCCTGGCTCCCAGAAAGGCTGATGACTGGTGATGATCCTGTGGCTTTGGAGATGTCAATGGGGAGGCCCTGAGCCTTTCAGCCCTCCCTGACTCTCCTGCCTCCTGTGAGAAAGTCAGATTAGGTCATGTACGTTCTCCTTTTGTTTGTTTGTTGTGTAATGCATGCTTGGTTATATGAAATTGGAAAAATACAGAAAAAGTAGAAGAAAAAATGGCCCAGGGCACTAGGCCCAGGGAGAAGCCGTCCTCACACCTGGCACAGGCTGCATTTCTGCTCCATCTCTCCGGTTTATGTGTTTCCCAGAGTTGGCATCAGGCTGTACCCACAAGCTTTGATGTGGCTCTTTTTTTCTCATTGTGCATGCAGAAATGGGCTCCCATGTTCATGTGGAGTCGCCGGGCACAGGGATCAAGTCGTGCCAGCTGACCCTTCAGGTCAGGCCTACCCTGAGCACTTTCTCACCTGGCAGGGACGGGTTCAGAGCCAGGCAGGAATACTGCATACCCCGGCACGACCTGACGCTGCCTCAGCCTCCCTCTCTGGCCTCTGCATCTCTCTCCGTGGGCCCCAGCAGCCATGGTGGGTGTGTAGTCACAGGCTGTGAGGATATAGGGGAAGGGCCATGTGAGTCCCCACAATAGCCTCAGCAAAAGGCCTGGAAGCAGAAGGAGTGAGCCCCAGAGCGCTTGGCCAGGACAAGAGGAGCCCGCGGCTCTGGAGGCAGGTCTCAGTTAGAGTTAGCCTGCCCTGAGCTCAGCCGCACGCCCTGCAAAGAAGCAGGGCACCATCACCTTCCATGGACCCCGAGGTGTGTGTGCGTTCAGGCAAAAGTGACATCTCGCCTGCCGGTGTCAGAAGCCAGAAAGTGCCAGGCTGGCAGGCATGAAATATGAATGGGCAGCTTTCGTGCCCAGCGAGCAGCCCTGTGGGACCCTCGCGCCCTTACTGGAGCCCTGCTGGGAGCAGCAGACAGGAGAGTCTGACGGGCAGTGGGACATAGGTGAGGAGGTGGCCCTCACCCCTTCTGCTCGTGGAAGACCTCAGCAGAGCCCCACTCCAGGTGTCCAGTCTGCAGCGTCTGGGGCTGGGCTGCCCATGGCTACGCTGGGCTTTTGGACAGCGGTCAGGCTCCCAGAAAGCCATCCAGCTGTCCTCCTCTTATTGAAGAGGGCTGGTGGAAAGCACCCCTGGGCCTGGCGTCTCTACCTGGCCCTGGTGGAAGGATGTTGCCAGCACATTCTTCTGTGTCCCCTACCCTGGGGGTGACTTCTAGGACCTCCAGCAGTCACAGCCTTACCTGACACCTGCCAGGTGGGGGTGGTCCTGAGCCTCTCATCCCAGCCCTCTGCCCAGTTCTGTGTACACCCCACTTCAGTGCCACTGGAGAAACAGCCCTTCAGGGGAGCTGCTGGAGGGTCTCATTCACCCTGGCCGAGCAGCGGGGTCAGCTGTCCCTGCCCACAGCCAGGAAGTACATCTCGGGAAGGTGCCTCACCTGCACCTTCGTTGGGCGAGTGCCCCGGGCCCTGGGTATATCCATGGAGGTGCTCTTGCTTGCAGGGGGACTGCTCTGGTCAGGAATGGGAGTGACCAGTCCTAGGGCCAGGAGGGGATGGGCCTCCCATCTGTGCCTTTGTGGAGGTATGGCGGGTGTGGCCTGCGCAGCACCCCACAGTGTGTGTCCACTTGATGCTAAGTCACCCCCTGCCCCAGAGGGCTCCTTGTCAGGGCCCAATGAGATCATGCAGGTCAGGGGGCTTTGAAGGAAAAGCTCTGGGCTTCCCCCAGTGTGGGGCCTCTGCTTCCTGGTCACTTGCTGCCCCACCACCCCCGGGGAAGGTGGGAGTTTCAGGCTCCTAGGAGGCATTCAGCGGGACCTCCTGCCTTGGGGGACGCTGTTCCCCAGACCACCAGGTGGTGCCTTGGTTTCTCTATCTGGGTGGGCACAGCTTTGCAGGGGGCAAGGCGTATTGTGGCCAGCAGCCTGCTCTGTTTTCTGAAACCTTTGCTGACCTTGTTTGTAAAGCCAGCACAGATTTTCACCTGCCTGCAGACATTGTTAGGGAAGGGGGAGGAGGTATTTCCTAAGCCTACACTAAAAAAGCCTTGTTTTTTCATATTTTTTAGCAAGTCAGTATTTTGAAACAAGGTCAGAAGTTTTCCTTTTTCCCACCATTTAATCACAGTGCCCTGTCCTTGAAACCATGAACTCATTTCCTCTTCTGACCAACCCTTGGATGCGCTTGGATGGACTGCAAAGCCTGGCCGTGCAGTGCAAGCTCCCAGGGGTCCTCCCCAGCCTACCCCATGTCCTGTGCTGCTCTGCGGGTTTGTCTGGAATTCAGCCCCCAGCCCCCTTGCCAGACCTGCACGCTCCTGACCTGGAGTCTGATGAGGCCCCTGACCCACCCCTCCCTGGCGCTTGCTTGCCTGGGTCTCTAGTGGCCATGTTGCTGGCCCTGCGGGATGCTGTGAGGGCAGGTCCCAGGCTCCAGCCTGCAGACCGTGGGCACAGTAGCTCCCCCGGGAGGGAGGAATAGGGACGGCACGTTGGATGGGACAGGGACTGTGATGAGGTGAGGTCACACCTGCCGCACCTGCTGGGGACCCCCACGCCTGTCCTAGGATGGATGAGCCCTCACCCCTGCGAGGTGCTAGAGGCTATGACGTGCCTACATATGCCATGCACCAGATCCTTGCCAGCCTGGGAAGTAGGTTTCTGTCTACCTGTTTTATGGAGGCAGTCCCTGGGGCTCAGAAGGGCCAGGTGACTGTCCCCAGGCCACAGAGCGGACAGCTGGCAGAGCAGGAATCCCACCTGTTCATCCATCTGACACTGGGACCTGTGTCCCCTCTGGCTGTCTCATCTACTTCCTCAGCCCCCTTGCCGGACAGAGCTATTTTGGAGCACACAGCACCTGTTCAACTGCGGCCTGAGGGTGGGGCAGAGCGGAGGCCCTCAGCTCCCAGCACCACCCAACAGTGGAGAAAGGTGCTGGAACGTTTGCCCGAGCCAGCAGGGAGCAGTAACTTGCAGGCAGGGTCACCCACTGTGGGCAGGGAGACAGTGTACGGACCCCCAGGCGGGAGCCAGCCTGGCAGGTGGAGGCAGAGGCAGGGGTGCCGCTGGTCGGCCTTCCCTGGAGCCTCGCTGGTCCAGGCTCCTGGTGAGACAGCCTCGCCTGTCTTCCAAGACCTCCCCTGGTCCTGGAACCTTCCCTGCACGGTGAAGCTGAGCCCCCATGGTAGCAGAGCTGAGCCCTAGCAGCAGGCGTCCAGGTGAGCAGCTTGGCTGTGAGGTGGGACGAGGCCTTGGGAGACTAGGTGCACAGGTGCCCTGCGCAGGGTAAGGCAGGCCCCTGCACACTGGTCTACACCAGCCAAGCATTGTTGGGCCCCAGTGGGGTCTGTGCACTCTGCCGCCAGGGCAGGCCAGAGAGGGAGCCGCCTGCCCCTCCCACATGGGGAGTGGGAAGCACCCAGAACCTGGGAGCTGCCTTATTCTCCCCACCTCCATACCACATTCAAAGGCTTGAGACAGAGGGGCCAGGCCTCCACCAGACCCCTGACCGGGAGGTCACAAAGACAAAGGATAGAGCCCAGAGAGCATGGAACACACATCTCCCTGGCTCTGGGAAACAGGCTAGAGGGGAACTGTGTCCCCAGGGCCCAGCTGGTGGTAGGTGACCTAGACCATGCAATAGGCATTCTGTCAGTGCATGTTCTCTGGCACACCACCTGTTTCCTGGAGGCCAGAGGTCGGGTCACAGCGCGAGGTGTTCTGGTGAGGCCTGGGCAGCAGGCCTACCAGCAGGGCCATAGTGATGGCATCCTGGAAGCCTGCACGGAGGAGCACTGAGCAGGAGGGTCCAGAAAAGCTGAGCTCAGCATTTAGGCCCAAACCACCAGGTGGGGGTGGGGGGCTCCAGCCATGGAGTCCCTCTCCCTTTCTGGCTCTGGCCCTAGGAAATTCACAACCTCTCAGGGGCTCGGTCAGCCTGTTAAGAGGGTCGATGGGGCTGGGCGCAGTGGCTCATACCTGTAATATCAGCACTTTGGGAGGCCAAGGCAGGCAGATCACCTGAGGTCAGGAGTTCGAGACCAGCCTAGCCAACATGGTGAAACCCCGTCTCTACTACAAATACAAAAATTAGCCAGGCATGTGGCACCCACCTGTAGTCCCAGCTAATTGGAAGGCTGAGCCAGGAGAATTGCTTGAACCCTGGAGGCAGACGTTGCAGTGACCAAGATCGCATCACTGCACTGATGGCACTTCCACAGTGTCGTAGGTGCTGCTGTGAGCACAGTACCTGAGGCAAAGGGAGGGGTGACTGGGGCACAGGCTGGTATGTGCCCATGAGTGTGTTAACATGGGAGGGATGGCAGAGACTTGGTGCCTAGTGTGACTGGGGACAGGCGGCAACAGGTGGGAGGGAGTATCACCCT
>CAUYLG010043151.1:0-38016 GCA_963573385.1 Cacajao melanocephalus
ATGACTTCCCTGAAGAGCAGATGTTAAGAACAGAAAATGGATGAACCTGGAAACCATCATTCTCAGCAAACTCACACAAGAAGAGAAAACCAAACACCACATGTTCTCACTCATAGGCGGGTGTTGAACAAATGAGAACACCTGGACACTGGTTGGGGAGCAACACCCCCGGGGTTCGGTGGGGGGGCAACTCGGGGTGGGACTGGGGGGGGTGGGGAGTTGGGGAGGGATAACATGGGGAGAAGTGCCAGATATAGGTGACAGGGGGATGGAGGCAGCAAACCACATTGACATGTATGTATTATGCAACAATTCTGCTTGATCTGCCCATGTACCCCAGAATTTAAAGTACAATTAAATATATATATGTATGTATATAAAATAACATCAATTTGTATTCATAAAATATTTTATCACAGAAAATAGATGAGATGAAATCTGAAATAATGAGATTTGAAATGTTATAGTTTGTTTTTTTAAAAAAAAAATTGAAAATCAACTTCAGTTGGATTTCAGAAACTGTTTTCCTGGAGACTTGTTGGCTTAACCACTGGGTTCTTATTACAAGAGATAAAGTGGAATAATAACATCATTTTCTTCTAAGTTTCAGCCAGATGTCCTAGGGAAATTTTGCAAAAATCTCTTCACACATTTTTAAGTTTTATTATTGTTTTGGTAAGATTTGTTTCATGTTGTGTATTAGTCCATTTTCATACTTCTAATAAAGACATACCTGATACTGGGAAGAAAAAGAGGTTTAATTGGACTTACAGTTCCACATGGCTGGGGAGGCATCAGAATCGTGGTGCGAGGTGAAAGGCACTTCTTACATGGCCACGGGAAGAAGAAAAGATGCAAAAGCAAAAACACCTGATAAAACCATCAGATCTCATGAGACTTATTTTCTACCATGAGAACAGTATGGGGGAATCTGCTCCCATGATTCAAATTATCTCCCACTAGGTCCCTCCCACAACACATGGGAATTATGGCAGTACAATTCATGATAAGATTTGGGTGGGGACACAGAGACAAACCATATCATATGGTAACAAATCTTACCAAACCAAATTCCCCTCAGGAATCTTATAATTAATTTTTGATTCTACCTATTGAGTTTCTCACATTGAAGCAGGATCATTTTAGTATTATTATATATCATAACAGTTCTATTCTCTTCAGTTTACTTTTCAGTCATCTTTTGAATATCTTTCACAGGCTGGCATAGAGTGTCTGCAGCTTTTTGTGACTCATGGTGTCAGCTGTTGGTGGATCTATTATTCCAGGGTTTGGAGAATGGTGGCTGTCTTTTCACAGCACCACTAGGCAATGCCCCAGTAGTGACTCTGTGTGGGGGCTCCAGCCCCACATTTCCCTTCCACACTGTCCTAGCAGAGGTTCTCCATTAGGTCTCCACCCCTGAATCAAACTTCTGCCTGGAAATCCAGGTGTTTTCTTACATTCTCAGAAATCTTACTCTGGCTAGGACTTCCAGTACTATGTCCAAGAGGAGTGTTGAGAGTGAATATCCTTGTCTTTTTTCAGTTATCATAGGGAATGATTTCAACTTTTCCCCATTCAGTATTATGTTGGCTGTGTGTTTGTCATAGATGGCTTTTATTATATTGAGGTATGTCCCTTGTATGCCAATTTTTTTGAGAGTTTTAATCAAAAAGAGGTGATGGATTTCGTTGAATCCTTTTTCTTCATCTATTGAGGTAATCACATTTTTGTTTTTAATTCTGTTTATGTGGTGTATCACATTTATTGACTTGAATATGTTCAACCATTCCTGCATCCCTGATATAAAACCTACTTGATCATGGTGGATTATCTTTTTGATATGTTGTTAGCTAGTATTTTGTTAAGGATTTTAGCATCTATGTTCATCAGGGATATTGGTGTGTAGTTTTCTTTTTTGGTTATGTCATTTCCTGGTTTTGGTATTAGGGTGATGCTGGCCCCATAGAATGAATTAGGAATGGTTCCCTCTTTCTCTCTCTTGTGGAATAGTGTCAAAAGGATTGGTATCAATTCTTCTTTGAAGATTTGGTAGAATTCTGCTATAAATATGTCTGGTCCATGACATTTTTACTTTGTAATTTTTAAATTACCATTTCAATTTTGCTGCTAGTTATTGGTCTGTTTAGGGTATCTAATTCTTTCTGCTTTAAGCTAGGAAAGTTGTATTTTTTTCAGAAATTTATCGATCTCATCTAGGTCTTCTAGTTTATGTGCATAAAGGTATTCATAGTAGTTTTGAATTATCTTTTGTATTTCTGTGGTGTCAGTTGTAATATCTCCCATTTCATTTCTTAATGAGGTTATTTGAATTTTCTCCCTTCTTTTCTCAGTCAATCTTGCTAGTGGTCTATCAATTTTATTTACCTTTTCAAAGAACCAGCTTTTCATTTCATTTATCTTTTGTATTTTTTGTTTGTTTATTTCAATTTTATTTAGTTCTGTTCTGATCTTGGTTATTTCCTTTATTCTGCTGGGTTTGGGTTGGGTTTGATTTATACTTATTTCTCCAGTTCCTGGAGGTGTTCTCTTTCAGACTTCTTGATGTAGGTGTGTAGGGCTGTGAACTTTCCTCTTAGTACTATCTTGGCTGTATTCCAGAGGTTTTGATAAGTTGTGTTATTATTGTCATTCAGTTGGAATAATTTTTTAATTATCATTTTGATTTCATTTTTGACCCAAGGCTCATTCAGGAACAGGTTATTTAGTTTCCTTGTATTTGCATTGTTTTGAAAGTTTCTTTTGGAATCAATTTCCAGTTTTATTCTGTGGTCTGAGAGAGTACTTGATATAATTTCAATTTTCTTAAATTCACTTTGGTTCATTTTGTGGCCTACCATATGGCCTATCTTGGAGAAAGTTCCATGCACTATTAAATAGAATGTGTGTTCTGTGGTTGTTGGATGGAACGTTCTGTATATATCTGTTAAGTCCATTTGTTCCAAGGTATAGTTTACATTCATTGTTTCTTTGTTAACTTTCTGACTTGATGGCCTGTCTAGTGCTGTCAGTTGAGTACTGCAGTTCCCCATTATTAATGTGTTGCTGTCTATCTCATGTCTTAGGTCTGTTAGTAATTGTTTTATAAATTTGGGAGCTTCAGTGTTAGGTGCATATATGTTTAAGAATGTGATATTTTTCTGTTGGACAAAGCCTTTTACCACCATATAATGTCCTTCTTTGTCTTTTTTAACTGCTGTTGCTTTAAAGTTTTTTTTTTTTTTTTTTTCCTGATATAAGAATAAGTATCTCTGCTCGCTTTTGGTGTCTATTTGCAGGAGATGCCTTTTTCAACTCCTTTACTTTAATTTTATATGAGTTCTTATGTGTTAGGTGAGTTTCTTGAAGGCAGCAAGTAGTTGGTTGGTGAGTTCTTATCAATTCTGCAGTACATTTTCTTTTAAGTGGAGCATTTAGGCCATTTACATTCAATGTGAGTATTGACATGTGAGGTACCATTCCATTCATTTTCCTATTGCTGTGTGCCTTGGTTTTCATTTTTTGTTTATGCTTATTAAGTTGTATTTTGTTTTATACATCCTGTGAGATTTATGCTTTAAAGAGGTTCTGTTTTGATGTGTTTCCAGTATTTGTTTCAAGATTTAGAGCTCCTTTTAGCAGTTCTTGTAGTGCTGGCTTGGTAGTGGCAAATTCTCTCAGCATTTGTCTGAAAAAGGCTGTATTTTTTCTTCATATATGATGCTTAGTTTCACTGGATACAAAATACTTGGCCAATAAAGGTTTTGTTTGAGGAGGCTGAAGATAGGGACTCAATCCTTTCTAACTTGTAGGGTTTCTGCTGAGAGATCTGCTGTTAGTCTGATAGGTTTTCCTTTATAGGTTACCTAGTGCTTTTGTCTCACAGCTCTTAAGATTCTTTCCTTTGTCTTAATTTTAGGTAATCTGATGACAATATGACTATGTGATAATCTTTTTGCAATGAATTTCCCAGTTGTTCTTTGTGCTTCTCATATTTGGATGTCTAGGTCTTTAGCAGGGCTGGGGAAGTTTTTCTCTAATATTCCCCCAAGTATGTTTTTCAAATTTTTAGATTTCTCTTCTTCCTCAGGAACACCAATTATTCTTAGGTTTGGTTGATTAACATAATCCCAGACTTCTTGGATGCTTTGTTCATATTTTCTTATTCTTTTTTCTTTGTCTCTGTTGGATTGGGTAAATTAGAAGTCCTTGTCTTTGAGCTCTGAATTTCTTTCTTCAACATATTCAATTTTATTGCTGAGACTTTCCAGAGCATTTTTCATTTCTATATGTTCAATGTTTCCTGAAGTTTTGATTGTTTTTTATTTATGCTATCTATTTCCTTGAATATTTCTCCCTTCATTTCTTGTATAGTTTTTTTTTTTTTTTTTTTTGGATTTCCTTACATTGGGCTTTGCCTTTCTCTGGTGCCTCCCTGATTAGCATAATAACTAACCTCCTGAATTCTTTTTCAGGTAAATCCGGGATTTCTTCTTGGTTTGGATCCATTGCTGGTGAGCTAGTGTGATTTTTGGGGGGTGTTAAAGTCCTTGTTTTGTCCTGTTACCAGAGTTGGTTTTCTGGTTCCTTCTCTTTTGAGTAGGCTCTGTCAAAGTGAAGGTCTAGGCCTAAAAGCTGTGGTTCGGTTTGAAGCACCATGCCCTTTCCACTGTGTCCCCCCAACAACCCCCAGACTGTTTCCAGGCAGAGAGCAATATGGGCTTGTAAACCTGCTGCAAACTACCTAGCTCCAAGCTATGGAAAAAATAGCTTGGTTCTTCCCCTGCCAGTGGAGTCTGCACACCAGATTAACACCCTTCCCCAAGTTCTAGCCAGGACACTTTTCTCCCTTTTGAAATTGTTACAAAGTTCATCTAGAGATTTGCTTCTCCCTCTGTAGTTTTACCCCCTGCTCCTCTCCCATTTGATCCCTATGGTGCTAGGCAGGAATGACCTGCTGTGGGATCCAGTGAGCTCCCAGGGACTTTCTGCTGCTTCCTCTTTCCCTGTATTTAACTCAGCTCTTCAGATTGACTCAGTTCCAGGTAATGTCAGAAACTTCTCCAACAAACAGACCTTCAGCTTCTCCAGTGGGTGTGTATATTAGAAAAAGGAGGGTGTCCCTTTTCCACTTCTGCAGTTGGGGCACTCAGTGTGAAAACAGACTAATATACGTGGCAAAGAGAGTATCTTCTCTACTGATTGTTTTCTGTTTCTCTTGATGGCACCTTTCACTTGCCTCAGATGTTATAAAGCTGATGAACTCATTTACACATTCTTCGGCATTTTTTTTGCAATCTTTTGAGGTATGTTATTTTTTTACTATCATAGTCACATTTGCTATTGGAAGACATATATCTTATTCTCTGAAATTTACTTTGGACCATTTGTGTCTTCATGATCACTCATGCTGTCCTCAGTATCATTGTGAGGCTGTATAACGTAATGACTTCCTCCAATATAGTCTGCAGAGATTCCTAGTTGAGAAACATCTGTTGTAGAACTGTCATCATCCATTGTCATGAAATACTGTCAGAACTGTGTTGTCAGTGGTGCTGAAGAACACCTGTCTAAAAATGTGTCCACTCTTTGCTATTTCTACCTCCAGTGCAGCCCTGGTTGGCTCCGATCTCCAATCTGCTGTTTCCTTGGACCTGTTCCCGAGCTGGTTCTTAACCCAAAAGTTCATGATGTGGGTCTTCACACACTGCTCCATCCTTCTGAGCAGGAGCTGCAAGTTAGTCCTGCATCCTATCTACCATCCTAATCCTCTATTTATACATATACATACATATATTTGATTTTCATCAGCTTTCCTCTTCTCTATTTTCTTAGCTTGTTTCCTTAAAAATTTTTTTGTTCCAGTTTTGAGTTGGGTCTTTTGGTTTCTCCCTTTTACATTTAAACAGTTTTTAAGTAATTGTTGATCTTCTAGAAATAGAAATAGCATTTGACCCAGCAATCCCATTACTGGGTATATGCCCAAAGGATTATAAATCATTCTATTATAAAGACATATGCACATGTATGTTCACCGCGGCACTGTTTACAATAGCAAAGACTTGGAACCCCCAAATGCCAATCAATAAAAGACTGGATAAAGAAAATGTGGCACATATACACCATGGAATAGTATGCAGCCATAAAAAGGACGAGTTCATTTCCTTTTCGGGGACATGGATGAATCTGGAAACCATCATTCTCAGTAACCTGACACAAGAACAGAAAACCAAACACCACATGTTCTCACTCATAAGAGGGTATTGAGCAAGGAGAACACATGGACACAGAGAGGGAAACATCACACACTGGGGCCTGTTGGGGGTGTGGGGGGGCTAGGGGAGGGAGAGCAGGGTGTGGGGTGATTGTGGAGGGATTACATTAGGAGAAATACCTAAGTAGATGACAGGGGGATGGATGCAACAAACCACCATACATGTGTATACCTATGTAATAATCCTACAAGATCTGCACATGTACCCCAGAACTTAAAGTATAATAATAATAAATTCATCTTAATCTTTCCATTCATAGTCTGTTTATATTCAAGAGGCACCAGAAAGCTCATTAGAAGCCAAATCTCTATTGGGAGAGTGGGCGTGTTTGTTGGTGGATTTGTGAACACCATAGTGATTAGGAAGAGAGCCAGCTGTTTAATTGAAAGACCTATAAAATGTCACAATAGGAACTTTTTGTGGGGCGGGTATAGATTTACACCCACGAATCTACTTTTTTTCAGCTTTTTATAGTGGGGTGCAGAGAGAGGAGGACACTTATACTTAGTTGCTGGAATCCTGAGTGAGGCAAGAAGGACAGAAAAAAGAGAAAAGAAAGTGGAGAAAAGTATGCATATGTCATTGCATTTTTCATTCTCATACTCTCTCCTGCTCTCCACTGTGCTCTGCTACAAAGTCCAGAGCCTTTCTGAGGATAGCTGACTCTTCTCCTGCCAGTGCAGAAGGATGTGAGAAATAATCTGGCTACAGGCATGTAGAAGAGGATCTGGGTGTTCCAACTCCTATGTTTACAGTCTTGCAACTAATCTTAGTCTTTTCTGACCTCAGCCCACGCCACCTTCCTTGGCATCCAGTGCTCCTAATAGCTGAGGCTCTCAATGGCTTTGGGAGCAAATTACCTGATGGTTTCAGTTTACCTTCAGCACCTGGATTTCTTTACTTTGTCCAAGAGAGTCTGTTACCATGACTCCTTCTTCACTACAAGGACTCTATTTGTCATTGTAGGTTAATAACAATTTTTATTTTATTCAGTATCATTTCTGTGTTTTACTGCCAATGCCTTAAACTATAATAATATAAGGCACCTCCCCTTTCTTCTGATTGTGTTATCTTTTCAAGGTATTAGGTTGCTGCAAAAGTAATTGCAGTTTTTGCCATTACCTTTAATGGCAAAAAGACAAAACAAAACAAAACAAAACAAAAAAACCTCAAGTTTTCATACATCCTATTGAGCACCAAAAATATTTTAAATATGTCTCTGGTTCTTGGAGTTCATGAGTGATCTCTAATTTTGACTTGTAGTATAATACTAAAAATATTCACTTTCTTTTGTTCTGCAGAATTTTTGAGGCCATTGTACTGGTTCCAGTATATTTAGTTAGCTACACTTTGTATACTGTTGTTTGAGATCTCTTCTAAATTCTACAATATGAGGCTTAATTGTGCAGTGCTCAACAGCCTTTTCTGCTCAGCCCATTTTGCTGGGCTGTGGTGGGATCTTCAGGTTCTTTCCACTATGAAGTGTTTGAACTCCTTGTGTTAGTAGATGAAGTACCAGAAGATGACTATTTCCAACATTCTTCCTGAGTTTCCTTCTTTTACTTTTCTTTCTCTTTTTGCTCTCTCTTTCCAAGTTTTCTCCTGAGTTTTAATATAGCACTGCCAGTCCCCCACTATTTCTGCCCAAATCATTTTCAGGAACTTACTATTTTTTTCTAGCTGGAAACAGGCATTCATTGATGAGTAGAGGTATATGAGACTGACTCTGGGTAACAGTCAGAGTTCTCACACATATCGTAGATGGCTGCTTATTTTCATTAATCTTCAAATTTGCACAGCTGTTGCCTTTCTGAGCTTTTGAGCTCAGAAGGAAGAGATGAATGGTGAAGGTTCTTGCTTTCTTAGTGCTGAACATGACACTGATAGGTCAATGTTCACATATATATTTAGGGGATTTCCAGTGAATGTCAGCAATAGATGTTTTTCTGCTTAATTATCAGTGCTATTTTAAATTCTGGTTATCTTTTTTCTCAGTACATATTTTTAGGGGAAAGTCAGGAGATTTTAAGTCTTTTCCAAGACATCATTTAAAGTGAAGATTTTATGTTGTCTTATTTACATTTAAAACAGTGATGTTAGTACATTTTCATTTACTCACCATGCATGGTAAACTTGGTTCAATAAGAGTAAAATCAAATTTTGGAGATAGTTCCTAATATAATACATAAACAAGTGGGGGTCAGTGTTTACTGTGTTTTAAGAAGGACAAAAACAATATTTTGTAACATTTTGCCTTCCAAACTTTTCACAGTATGCAAAACTCCTAGGGCTAAATATCATTTTCAATGTTTTACGAAAAGAATGCTTGGTATCTATGAAATAAGATGGCCAGAAGGAAAAAGGAGTTGTCAGATATAGAAATAAACACATTAAAATTTTATTTTTAAGTTCCACCAGAGGTATTTGAATATACTTTTTAGCTAACTAAAGTTGTGATTGTCATAGGCAAAAAAGAAAATTAAAGTAGTGAGCATATTACACCCCATAAAAGATGTAAGCAAAAAATATCTCATAGAAAAGATTTGGGAACCAAACAAGGTCTCTCTGAAAGTTGTTTTTATTGACCTGTGGTAGAATAATAGCATTGATATTTGTTTTCTGGGTGCAGTACAGTGTAATAGTTAAGAGCAGAGTTTTGGGAATCAGAAAATACCTTAATGTAATATCAGGAAAATGATTTAAGCTGTCTGATAAACTTTCAGATTCTCAAATTCCTCCTTTGCAAAATGCACAATTATAGGTTTTTATTAAGGACTAAATGAGGTAATATATGTAAAGCACATGGCAGTACTTCCTACTTACGAAATGCTTAATAAATGGTATAAGTTTTTTAAAAATACATTCTACAAACTAATATTCTGAGAATTTATTTTTTATGGATTTGGATCTGTGAATTTTGAAAATGTGCCTTCCTTTCATCAGTTTGGTTGGCCAATGCTATGTGGGTTACCTGTTCTTACTTGCTCACTGGAACTAGTAAAAAAAATAATGTTGCTTTGATTAGAGAGAAATGAGCTTGATATTGCTAATTTCTAGAATATTGTGAGTGTGTAATAATTATCTATTGAATTAATACCAAAAACAAAACCAGCTCGTCTTTATTTATTAGATCCATTTATGTTTAACCTATAGAATATCTGAGTAATGTTTGAGAATTACCAGTTATCTCTAAACCTCACTCTTCAATATTAATATTTTTAAAAGGTATTGATACTGATTATTTATCCATGAAATTATGGGTTGAAAATGTTTTCCCTGTTCTTCAGGAAGAAGATGATTTAGACATTCTTCACGAAAAGATTATCTCTGATTTTCTTTGAAAAACTGCTAAGAAGTCTTTATCTGTCTTTGTCCCTTTTTCCAGCAGGTGATGTGTAAGGCTCTTGGCTCATTAAGGGATTTCAAGAAAAACAATACATATGCTTTGTCTCTACAAAGCTTTTGAGATCTTTGGAGATATAAATTATAGAACTATATTTTAGTGAGTTAATTGAATAGCATGTACAAACTCTACAGATAAAGGGAATAGGAGTGGACAGATATTTCATAAAGAATTTGAAACTTGAGTTGAACATTGAAGGGAGGTTAGCAAAGACTGGAATTTAGTAAAGAATGAGAAGAAAGCAAGAGGATGAGCAAAGCAGAGGACACAGGAGTAGGCATTGCACATTCAGAGTTCTCGAAGCCATGATAATCCTGTTTTCTGCTTAAAATGAGCATTGTTTTCTTTTCATTACATAAAATTTGTTAGCAGTGAGTGTATTTGAATTTGATTATGTTCCTGGAGAATGACATGAATATATTGGTACTACAAACATTAGGAAGGAAAGAATTGATAGCACATACGAAAGAACCATGAACTAGAATGCAGGCACATTACAGGTGCATGGTAAAATTTTCAATGTTTTCCTTCTCATCCTTTGGATCAGGCTGTGTTTATTACATTTTTTGCCCCTGTAATTTTTCTTTGGAAATCCACTTTAAGACAGATATCAAAAAATAACAAAATTAAAGGTAATTCTGATGAGGTGGAGCTGCAGATTGATTTCTCTAGAAAGCAGATGCTCACATGAAGGTAAGTCTGGAAAAATAAATTCATTATTTTGTGCTTTTATGATCAACACCTGTGGAAGAGATGGAAAAAAAAGCAGAATTTGCTGAGGGAAGTTCGATCCCATGCAGCCTCAGTGAAGGTTTTAGCAAACGTCACAGGTTGCTGTGAAGTGGGGGTCAAATTACTTAGCCCATGTTGTAGCCAGAATGAGAGCTACCCTAGAAGGGAAAGAGAACCGTAGTTAAGGCAGATTCCCCCAGTCAAAGGCAATTTTTTTGAGAGGTCTGAGAGGTGACAGCTGTTAGCACTCTTCTAGTTTCTGGAGGAATTAGTCTTTCAATCCTGTGTCAGTCTCCAAGAGCTGCTGTCACTTCACCAGAATAAAGGAACTACGGGGCCTGTTATTGTCTGCTCAAGCTGTCATAACAAAATACCACAGACTAGGTGACTTAAAAAACAAATTTATTTTCTAACAGTTTTGAAGGCTAGAAGTCCAAGATCAGGGTTTCAGCTGATTTGATTTAGGTTGAGGGCTCTCTTCCAGGTTTACATATGGCCGCCTTCTTGCTATGTCCTTATGTGACCTTTCCTTGGTGTGTGCAAGGAGAGGGGGAGAGAGAGGAAACTCTCTGATGTCTCTTCTTATAAGGACACTAACACTACTGTATTATAGTTACTGACATACGTTATAAACAGTCTTAGGTACTTCTTAGTTTAATTTATAATTTAAAATAAACTTTTATTTCCAAATAAGATCAATATTAGAAAGTTTTTTTGGTTGTGTGATATAGAACATAAAATTTCCTTGAGTTATAGTTAGACATCATGGTAACTTGGACTGTTTTTCAGAGCTAGGTTACATAATAGTTTAATTAATGGTTGTGGAAAACAGGATTTTTTGTGGTTACAAATGTTTGGATTAAATGAAAGTGTTTACAAGCATATACATCATAATATGTCTCCATAATATTTGACCTGTTGATAGCTGTCAAACATGTGCCCTGTTGAACTGTTAATGGACAGAGGGGAATGAGCTACTTAAAGAAAAATAGCTCTCTTTTTCCCTTTTGAGTGTTTATGTGACAGTGCAGTGTAGAAAGACAGCAATTCCTTTGATATTTGGATATAAAAGAATTTGAAAATCTTACCCTGTGAAGTGTAAGTGAAGGAAGAAATCTTTTATAGATTTTTGTGGGGGGTGGTGGGAGTTTCAGATAGTGGATGGAGAGCTGAGATGAGGAAGTAAACATTTTAACAGTGTAAAAGTCTCAATATTTATTGAGACTTTCATGTCCTATTTGCCTTTACTTCTTGTTTTGTGTTTAGTAGTTTATTGATAATAATGATGGTTAAGGTTTTGAGACTCTTCCCTAAACCTGACCCTGCTGGCAAATTGTCCATAAAATCTGCAGAACACTTTCTCCTAGGCAAAGTACTGAGGATCGAATAAAATTTTAATCTCCTGTTTCTGAAATATTTCAGCTGGAGGGTAGAGAACAATTCTGTTGCTCTCTTCTGTGACAGATTTATGTGTTCTTTAGAGGATGATGAGCAGTATAATTTCTTTTCTTCATTTCTTTATATGCCAACTTTTAAAGATTCAAAGTTGAAAAATGTCACTTGTCACATTCAGACGTGAACATTATCTTCCTATTGAACATGGGGCATATCTAGTGATATCTCCTAAATGGATTCTGACCTGAGGGATAAAACAATCACTTTTAGGTCATCTTTGATCAAGTTCATATAAACTAGTTGTTCAGTCCTGCTGAAGGTGTTTCAAATACATTATCAGTTGTAAATATTCATCTTTATTTGTGTTGCAAATGAAAGCCTGGAAAACCGTGTGTCATTCTGTGATATCTATAAATCAGCATATCTGTATCTGTATTTATTCTTTCAGATAATTAGTCATGGAGTAGTACATTACATGACTGAGGGCTAACATTTGTGAAACAACTATAAGACAAAGAAATAATTTGGAGTCAGAATAATAAGGACGATTTATAGAAGAGATAGATTAAGAGTAAATTCTTGAAGGATAGAAATATCCTGAAAATGAGGGCACAAACCAAGTGTGAGAACAGAACTAATTAGACTACATTTCAGAAACCATGGGAAATTTGGCTTACCTCTAAACTGCCTTGAGGCAGTGAATCAAAAACAGGGCCTATCTGTATTTAGTTCACCCTTTTACTTCTCACATCCAGCTTAGGGCCTATGGTAAAATAGATGCTCAAGAGATATTGTATGAATGAATGTAAAACAAGTGAGTGAACAACAGAGGTAAGGCTGGATGGATTGTGCTTATTTTCTGACCATCGTTAGATACATATTTGACTTTGTAAGGGAGGCTTGTAAGTCATTTCATCCAACTGACCACTTGCCCTTTTCTGCTTGACAGCCAGACAGATATACTAGTGGCTTGATGTTCAGTCTGCCTTTCATCTACAATCTTACAGCCTCAAGAAGATATTGCCATTTTGCCATGAAGGGAATCATGTACACACTAGTGTTTTCTTTGATTGAACTTTTGAGTGTTGGAGGTTACCGATATTCAGGGCTTAGAGCAAAATCCAAAAAGAAGCTGAAAAGACATAGGAAAAAAAAATAGGTCCCATAAAACAAGACATTTTCTATTGGTCTGTGCTTCACACATATTCTCACAGCAAAGACGTGCTTAGGAGCTAAATTGTCATTTCATCAGGAAAGAATTTTATTAGTCAAGAAAGCACCCAGGCTGGTCAATAGAAATATACTGTGAGTTGACTGATATTTTGACCTGTGTCTAAATTTCACACTCAAGGCAGCTGTGGAAGGAAACTTGAGAGTCTCTGATTCAGGTGAAACAGTCAGAGAAGATTGCACCTGTCTTAATTTTTGTAAACTTTTTGCAACCCTCCAGAGGAAGATTACATTACTAGGTGCCTAACCATTTCCTCACCTATGTGTTTGATCTACTCCAGTTCTCTTCCCAGAATGTTGTGAGATGAATGGTTGGAAAAGATAACTATGGTTACATTGCTCTTATTTGAAATTATTCAACACATCCCTGTGGGTTTCAGCATAACATCTGAAGTCATTAGAATAGAGTACAAAACTCATCAGGTACCCCACATTCTCCTTTCCTGCCTTGCCTTTAATGAGTATGTGGGTACCTACTATGTGCCTGGACCTGGGCTCCTTGCCAGGGATCCCGTGGTGAAAAAGGAATATAGACAGAGCCATTGGGTTGTTCCCCACCCCCTTTTTTTTTAGACAGAGTCTTGCTTGTTGCCTAGGCTGGAGTGCAGTGGCATGATCTTGGCTCACTGCAACTCCACCTCCTGGTTTAAGCAATTCTCATGCCTCAGCTTCCCGAGTAGTTGGAATTACAGACAAGCACTACCACATCCAGCTAATTTGTATAATTTTAATAGAGACGGGTTTCACCATGTTGGCCATGCTGGTCTCGAACTCCTGGCCTCAAGCAATTGGCCTGCCTCGGCCTCCCAAAGTGCTCAGATTGCAGGTGTGAGCTATGCTCGGCCTGTTTCCTCCTACTTCTTAGGCCTAATCTGAATCACATTTAATGGGCTCATTTGCCTTTGTCCATAATAATTTTTGTGCCTGCCTCTCCCCATTGACCTCTATTTTTTACTTGATTTACTCCTACTCATTATTAGAAATCCATGTAAGGTCCTGCCCGCCTCTTCCCTCTGGGACCCATGGGCTATATGCACACACTCCGCATGTCCACAAAACATTGTTTTTTGCCTGCTTTTAGCTCCTGAGTTATGTGCTTTTCTCTGAGAGGAAAGGCTGTGTTTTTGTCTTTGTCCTCAGTAACTTGCACAATGCCTAGCTTATAGTAGGTGCTTAATACATGTTACTTCGCTTCTCTGGTTTTCTTAGAGGTCATCCCTTTCTGAATCAAATCTCACTTTTCAGATGGTTACTTTGATGATATGGATTTTATTCATTTCTTTGGCAAATATTTCTTGAAAATCTCCTATGTTAGTCCTTATATAGACACATTTCACACCTGATTTCTTCAGCAACAATGATGTTGAAGAAATGGAAACTCAGCTGTGATGTTGCAAGTCTTACCCTTCCTATGTGTCAGGAATGCTTCTCAGACTAAGCGTATCTGATTCCAAATGCTTTTTTATTAATGCTATGTTTTTTTCCTCTAGGATAAAGCATAATTTTCTGTACATCTTATATAGAAAGTAAAAATATGTAAAGTTTAAATTCTATCATAATTAACTCCTTAAGACCTTTTAGCTCACTTGCCATTTGATCATTACAAGCACACTGTTAGACATCTATTTAACTGTCAGGATTTGAACATCAGACAGGAGGCACTTGGGGCTTTATTTTTGTTTTTCTTTTTGTTAATAAATTATCAGATGAGAAACAAAATAACATTTTGTTTCCAGTAGAGGAAAGAGAAGTTCAATACAAGTGATGCTCTTACTCCTTCCCCAAGCTTGTGGGTAGAAGGTACTGATGCTGGTTGGTTTAGGGTGTTGTTTCAAGTTTCTCTCTTCAGTCACTCCTTTAAGAGGGGTCTGTGAGGAATAATTCCACCCCCCCCATTTCCTCTGTTTGTCATAAATCTTACATAAAATGAGGAGTTTGCTTGACACTGTACATGTTGTTCAAACAAAGATGGATGAATGGGGGCTGAGGCAAGTGGAGAAAAGAATTAAGCGATAGTTGATGTAAGTTGCATAGCAGATTAAAGATGCCTGCAAATTATTCCACGTTCCTCCCATAGAGAAATGAGATTGATTTTTCCTTCTCTTGAATTTGGGTGGACTTTGTATTTGCTTTGATATAATACAGTGGAAGTGAAACACGCTTATTTCCAGGCCCAGGCTTTAATATACTGGCAGTTGATACTTTCTGTTTCTTGTGACTCTCACTCTTGGAGCCCTGATCTTCCATGTGAGAAGCAAAACATGGCGACCAAGTAAAGAGGTCCTGTGGCTATGTGGAGGGGAAAGGCGCCCACTGATTCTGGTTGTGCAGGTCTCCTTGCAAGCTGCCAGGCTTAGACATCCCCTTCCTCTCCCCACCCGACAATGGCCACTAGCCCATTTGCCAGCTGAATATCATTGAGAGACTGCAATTGATGCCGCAGTCTTCTGGGAAGAAAAGAATCACTCAGATGAGTCCTTTCTGGATTCTTAACCTGTATTAAGCCAACCTGTATAAAGTTTCCTGTAATTTGTTAACAGTGATAGATAAGCAGAAAAGTTTATACCTAGTCATCAGTTATCAATTACTTTAACTTATTCCGCATCTACTGAGGAAATCACTGAAGTTAATTGGATATATCATATCTTCCTTCATTTTGATGATGGTCTAACCAGAATAAATATATATATATATATATATATATATATATATATATATATATAAGCTAAGAGGGAAGATATGGATTATTTGTGTGTGTGTGTGTATTTCTTAATCTGTCTAACTGATGGCAATCATAATATTTATTTAACACATTATATTTTCCACTCCACATTTACAGCTTTTTTTTTCCCAAATCTTTTCACCATGTGTCTAGCAAGGTCATTTGTCAAGTCTGAATTATGCCATCTTGCTGATGGTGAAACTGAGGCACAGAGGCTAACTCCCTAGGGTCACATAGCTAAAGTTTTCAGAACACACTGGGTTTTTAAAAAATATTATTCAGAAATTAAATTAATTTTAAGATGGTTATCTGTTTAATGCCTGTCACATCAACTAGACTTTAAGCTCCAAGAGGTCAGAGAACTTGTCTGCTTCTTTAACACTTGAGGCATAGAGCCTAGCCCAGTGCCTGGCAGAGAAAACACTCACTTGGTATTAGTTGAATGAATGAATGAATGTATAAGGAATGGTGGGACTCTGACTAAAATGTGGGTTTCCTGATTCAGAGGTTGAGTCTCTTTTAGTCACACTCCTGAGTTATGAGAAGGTATGAGTCATTTGGAAATTTCAGTCAAAAGGCACAGGCACCAATCACACCCTCCCCCTCCGTTGTTTCTTTTCCATGAAAGCATATCTTTGTGTGAGGAATATTGTTTCTGAAAAATCTTCCTCGTCATTCTGATATACCTCCTGTTGAGAACTAAAACACAATACTACTACTCTTTCTCTTAATCACGTTATTCTATGTAAAAGAAGTACCACAATCATGCATGCTTCTAAATTCTGAGAACATTAAAGCTAAGAAGGAAAAATAACTAAGAGACAAAGGAAAACAATGCCAGAACAAAGTGCACTACAATGCAATTAATATTGATTTTTTTTGTATGTGCTTAGTGAATATCTTTTGGTTTTTCAATTTTCAGTGTTTTGATTATTTTTTTGAGACAATGGTTTTATAAATAAAGAAAAAATACCCCCAAAGCCCAGTACTCAGTCTTAATGACTAAATGAATAAAAGATGGAAAGCATAGGAAGAATCTGAGTTAACCAATCACGGACGACATGGGAAGACAATTCACTAGGAGGTATTCAGCACCTCTTAGCTAGTGGTAACTGTAGCTCCAATAAGGGTAGGTATGCAAGTTACTTTCACTGATCTTTTCTAAATGCTTCTGAACTCTGAAAGGCCCTGAACTAAATGTCAGATTCTATGAATTGGTATTGGTCTTTAGGAGCTACCAGCAGGTCAGCACACTGACAGAAATAAAAAACAAAAAAACAAAAACAGGAAAACAAAAAACAAACAAAAAAAAACCCTATCTCCTAAGATTCCTCTTCTTTCTTCATGTACTTTTCAGGATTCCCAGCCAAGTGCACAGTGAACAACTGGCCAATACATTTAGGAAAAGAATGCTACAATCTTTGTATTTCTGGCTACCCCAAATTCATAGATAGGCTCTTGGATTTGAGTGTCTGAAATGCTGTGGTTTATAGTTATGGTCCATCAGTCAGGAGTAGGATAAATGAGTATTTACCTTATGGTAATTAGACTAATGTTTCTCTTTTGTTTCAGACACATGTAAGCTTTTTCTTTCTATAGTCAGAACTAGCCTTTCAAATAAGAAGGAAAGTAGGAAGAGAGGTGGAGAAAGGAAGGAGGTAGAAAAGAGAAAGAAAACGAGAAAGAAGGGAGAGGGCAAGAGAAGAGGGAGGGAGACAGACAGAGAAAGAGAGAGAGACCTTAGCTCTGGAAAAATAGTTTTCTGGAAATATGTATGTATATATTTACATATCTCAGTGAAAATATTAAGGAATTAGAGTTATGAGAAAAATAAGGTGCTTTAAGAAGATTGACTAGCTCTGGTAGACGATGGTACATCATATACCAAATGCCAAATTAAAAGATAACACCAGAAGTTGCTACATGGGTTGTCTCAGCTGTAACTGAGGAAGAAGATAGGAAACTCACGGCATCCTAGGGGATGTCTACAAATATGTAAGCAATGTCCTACACATTTCAGTTATCCTAACAGAAGGCCCACTCTTCCAGAGAAGGTGCACTGAGTTCACAAGGGTTACTCCTAGACAACCAAGAGAAAGTTTATATAATCTCCTTACTAGGTTTGATAAGTATTCACACTTTTAAAGATGTTATTTTCATATCAAACTTAACTATTATAAGTATTTGGGGAACCATAAATATTAGGATTAGAAACAGTCAAAACCTCATCCTTCAAAGACAAATCCTATTCACATTTTGGACTGTATCCTATGTTTTTGTTATATTTAACAGAAATTAATCTTGTTAAAGCAACATTCCATTATAAACACTTATCTGTTTTGTCCCACTGTATGCAACACGTTCTTGTTTTCATGGATCCCACTTCATCCAGCAGGAAAGTAACTTTCTAAACTAATGTGACAGGCTACTTTAACATGGACTTTAGAAACAGAAAACGAATTTATTGAAAATAACTGAACACAGACCCTGGGATGATTCCATGTAGGAACATATCTCATATTATTAAGAAGATTACATTGATACAATATACCTTATAAACTGTAAACAATATGCAAAAGAGTCTGCTGTAAACTTCGTTCTCACTACCTAAGAACAGAAATAACTCATGACCTGTCTCTAAGAAAGTAATCACTATTACAGCCCATCCTGAATTTCTTCAAATTTTATTGATTCTCATTGATATGCTTCCCACCGTTTGTTTATCATGCTGGTTTATGCTGTGATGTATACTTTTTTTTTTTTTTAAAGACAGAGTCTCACTCTGTCACCGAGGCTGGAGTGCTATGGCACTATATTGGCTTGCTGCCACCCCCGCCTCTTGGGTTCAAATGATTCTTGTGCCTCAGCCTCTTGAGTAGCTGGGATTATACATGTGGATACACACACACACACACACACACACATATATATATACATATATACACATATATTTTTATATATATATATTTTTCTTTCTGAGATGCCTGGCTGTTTTTTTTTTTTTTTTCCCCTGAGACAGAGTTTCATTCTTGTTGCCCAGGCTGGAGTACAATGGCGCTATCTTGGCTCAGTGCAACCTCTGCCTCCTGGGTTCAGGCAATTCTCCTGCTTCAGTCTCCCAAGTAGCTGGGATCACAGGCATATGCCACCATGCCCAGCTAATTTTTGCATTTTTAGTAGAGACAGGGTTTCACCCTGTTGGTTAGGCTGGTCTCCTGACCTCAGGTGATCCACCCGCCCTGGCCTCCCAAAGTGCTGGGATTACTGGCGTGAGCCACCATACACGGCCCATTTTTGTATTTTTAGTAGAGATGGGGTTTCACCATGTTGGCCAGCCTAGTCTTGAACACTGACCTCAAATGATCTGCCTTCCTCAGCGCTCCAAAGTGCTAGGATTTAGGCATGAGCCATTGCCCTCAGCCATATTTTTCAGGTTTTAAAATTATAGATAGTTCTGTTCTTGTATTGATATAGAATATCTTTTTTTTTATTATTTTATTTTTAAGGCTGGTCAAGTGAAGCAGTGGGAGTGGAGAAGGAACACAGAAATCTATAACTGGTTATGATCAATTAGTTGTAAACGCCACTGCACTCAGACCAGCCAATATAGAATATCTTAAAATAAAAAAATAAAATTATAGATAGTACTGGGTTTCATAATGGAATTATAATATTGGCTTTGCAGAATCATTAATAGCTTAGAATCTTTTTTCATTGTACATAGTTGAGACCACGATTAAAGTTTGTCTGAGAATAGATAAGATTATAGCAAAAGGTTTACATTGTTTTTGATCAGTTAATATTAAGAAAAAATGAATATAGGAAAAATTGACAGTAGAGTAGTTGCATCCGAAGTTTGCTGGTACCCCTAAACCCCCAGCAGAATTGGAGTGAAAGATCTAGATCTGCAATTTGTTGAAGGTGCAGCAGAGATTTTTCAGAGCTTTAAATGTTTATTTTTTTCATTATCTTTAATAATTGCATGATTTTCCTGTTTGAAAAATTGGAAAGTGTAGAACACCAAAATGAAAATAAATGTCACCTCTCTTATCACTCAGAGATAATCACATTTTAACATGTTTTGTATATGTCCTTCCATGTTTCCTTCATTTTCTTGTGTTTAAATCACTTTATTGAGGTATGAGTGACATATGAAAAGCTGTACATATTTAATGTATATAACTTGACGAGTCTGGAGATAAGTATACATGCCTGAAGCCATCACCACAATCTGTGTCATAAACATGTCTACCATCTCCAAAAGTTTCCTCCTGTCCTCCTGTCCTCTGTTATTTTCTGTTAACACTTTTACATAAGATCTACCCTCTTAGCAAATTTTTAAGTATACGGTACAGTGTTGTTAGCTATAGGCATCATGCTTAGGGCATACTCATCTTTGTACCCTTTGTATCATACTCATACTTTGTACCCTTTGATTAATATCTTCCTGTTTCCTAGCCCCCAGGTTCTGGCAATCACTGTTCTATTCTCTGTTTCTATGAGTCTTAACTATTTTCGATTCCCCATGTAAGTGATACTATGTAGTATTTGTTCTTCAGTGTCTGGCTTATTTCACTTATTGCAGTGCCTTCCAGTTTCATCCATGTTGTTACAAAGGGCAAGGTTTCCTTTTTAAGGCTGAAAAAATATTCTGTACACACACACACACACCCCCATACACCCACTGACCCCCCCACCCATACCCCACCCCACATTTCTTCATTCATGTAGTCTGGAATCATCTTAAAGACCTGATCACTCACCTGTGCTGGGAAGACTCAAACATTTTGGTACAGCTTTATCTCTGTTTAGCTTCTCCATATGATCTTTTCAGTATAGCAGCCACAGGGTATGCAAATTTCTTAGTTATTTGTGCAAGGGTCCCAAGCTATGTGCACTGAGAGAAGGAGGGGAGGAAAGGAAAGAGAATGCATGAATGTGTGCAAGCCAGGCTGAAGCTGTATTGCTGTTTATGACTATCCTTGGAAGTCACAGGCCTACTCAGATTCAAGAGGAAAGGAACATAGTCCTGATATTGGAGGACTGTCAGCATCACATTGTAAGAAGAGCATGTTGGGTAGCCATCTCTAGAAAAGACAATATGGCACAGAATCTAGTATAGGGTAAATGCCCTACTTAAAAAGGATCTATGGGTACGAACAGCCTAAAGGCCTTGCTTTAGTATCTGAGAAAATAACTGTTATTTCCTAATTAAAATTTGAGGCAAATGATTGATTTAGAGATAATATTTTCTGGTCTAAATAGCAATAAGTGATTAAGAAGTTACTGGTAACCAGGAGGATTAACTTTGGTCGTCATTGGTGCTAGTGAAATAAAAAAGTTGAGATAAGCATTCTTCAAATTTATTCTATCCTCCTGATTTAGGCTTTTTCTTATAGAAATAATTTTATGAATTGTTACTGTTAGTAGTTGATATAGTGCTTTTTTTAAAATTTTTTGAGACAGAGTCTCGCTCTGCCGCCTAGGCTAGAGTGCAGTGGTGTGATCTGGGCTTACTGCAACCTCCACCTCCTGGGTTCAAGTGATTCTCCTGTCTCAGCCTCCTTAATAGCTGGGATTACAGGCGTGCATCACCATGCCTGGCTAATTTTTTGTATTTTTAGTAGAGATGGGGTGTCAACATATTGGTCAGGCTGGTTTCAAACTCCTGACCTCGTGATCCGCCTGTCTTGGCCTCCCAAAGTGCTGGGATTACAGGCATGAGCCACTGCGCCTGGCTGATATAATGCTTTTTATATGTTATGTTTTGTGGCCTGAACTTGAAGCTTAATTGTCATTTATAACTTTATTTTGGCCGGACGTGGTGGCTCACACTTGTAATTTCAGCACTTTGGGAGGCTGAGGCAGGCGGATCATGAGGTCAGGAGTTCGAGACCAGCCTGACCAACATGGTGAAACCTCATCTCTACTAAAGATACAAAAAATTAGCTGAGCATAGTAGTGCGCGCCTGTAATCCCAGTTACTCAGGATGCTGAGGCAGAAGAATGAACCCAGGTGGTGGAGGTTGCAGTGAGCCAAAATTGTGCCATTGCACTCCAGCCTGGGCAACAGAGTGAGAGTTCGTTTCAAGAAAATAAAAACAACAACAAAAAACTTCATTTTAATGTGGAAGCTGGGTATTCATATTCTAAACAAATGATTTTCTTTTTTTTGAAACAGAGTCTTGCTCTGTTGTCCAGGCTGGAGTGCAGTGGTGTGACGGCTCACTGCAGTGTCTGCCTCCTGGGTTCAAGCAATTTTGCTGCATCAGCCTCCTGAATAGTGGGCATGACAGGCGCCTGCCACCACACCTGGCTAATTTTTAGTAGAGATGAAGTTTCCCCATATTGGCCAGGCTGGTCTTGAACTCCTGACCTCGTGATCTGCTTGCCTTGGCCTCCCAAAGTGCTGAGATTACAGGCGTGAGCCACCTTGCCTGGCCTAAACAAATAATTTTAAACTCATGGCTACAATCTGTGCATTCATTCACTTGTTTATTCATCATGTCATGAGCCACACACTTTGGAGATACAAGGGTGAACAAGGCATGGAGCAATCTTTAAAGAACTCTATTTTTTGCAGAAGAAGACTACGTAGACAGATATAGTATGATATGTGTAATATAAATAATGCAACATAATATATAACAATATAATGTAATATAAGTAATAGATAAATATATATTATATATAATATGTAATGTAACTATATATAGTATATATAATATGTAACATTATATATATAACATTATATTATAAATAATGCAGTACTGATATTCAGAGAAAGGAATGCATGGTGTGGTAGTGTTGGTTGTGTGGATAAAGTAGTAATTTTGACAAGAATATGGAGTACTTCACTAGGGAGAGAGGGAAGGGCATTTTAGATTGAGGGAACAGTATATGCAAAGGTTTAGAGATACAAAATAATATGATGTGTTTGAAGAAGTTTGGTTCATTCACTGTGGTTGGGTTGCAGAATTTTTGATGTGTGTGTGATGTGAAAGAGCCCAAATTATAAAGAGTTTTATCTGTAAGTAATGGCTGTCATTGTTGAATTTTAAGTATTGCAGCCATAATTAGATTTTGTGTATTAGAGAACTCTGGGGCTGACGTTTGAAAGATTAAAAGGGGAAGAGACAGCAGGCAAGAGAATAGTTAGGAGGCTATTGTGATTCCTCATTTATCTACTTTCAGAGTCAAGGAGAGGTTTTTTTTTAAAAAAATAAAATTATATTACATATAAATTAAGCACTGAATTTAAAACTCTTAGCAAATTATTAATGCAGAGTAATATAATGGTTCTGTTAGCTGAATTAGCTCTTATATATATAGCCCTTATATAAACTAATTATTTTCTCATCTTAGTTTCAGATAAGAAGGATGTTAAATGCAAAACCAGAGGATGTCCATGTTCAATCACCACTGTCCAAATTCAGAAGCTCAGAATGCTGGAATCTCCCTTTGCAGGGGGTAAATAAAATTAAATTCTTTTAAGTATATAGTTTTATTTGGTATGTTTAAAATATTTTAATAAAACTGAATTTTTATTTTCTGATATGTCCCTTTTTTGGTTTTCTTGTGTTATTTAATTGCAGATTTTAGTTTATTTTTAGCATGTTGAAATGATACTTCGAGGTTAGGTGCTTCAGTTTAAAATTATGTATACATTATTATGCATGGTTAATTTCATGAAATTTAATATTATTGTAAAATAAATTATGTTTTAAGTTTACTAAAACGTTAAGGTTTATAGAATTGTTTGTTCTTATGCTGTTGACCCATTTTAAGTTTGAGAGTGTATCTTTTAAAAAGTAATACAACTATATTTCAAAAGATACTTTGATTATAAGTCTGGACCTCATCTCACTTTTAAGCATTATAATCAGGCTTTGATGAATAAGGCTTAAGATAGTGCTTTTTTGTGTTTTGTTTTTTAACTTTTAAGTTCAGTGGTACAAGTGCAGGTTTGTTCCATAGGTAAACTTGTGTCATGGGGGTTTGTTGTACAGATTACTTCATCACCCAGGTATTAAGCCTGGTACCCATTAGTTTTTTTTCCTGATACTCTCCTTTCTTCCATCCTCCAACCTCTGAAAGGCCCCAGTGTGTGTTGTTCCCCTCTATGTGTCCATGTGTTCTGATTACTTAGCTCTCACTTATAAGTGAGAACATGCAGTATTTGGTTTTCTGTTCCTGTGTTAGTTTGCTGAGGATAATGGTCTCCAGCTTCATTCATGTCCCTGCAAAGGACTTGATCTCATTTGTTTTTATGGCTGCACAGTATTCTATGGTATATATGTACCACATTTTCTTTATCTAATCTATCATGGATGGGTATTTAGGTTCTTTAGAGACAGGGTCTGTGCTGCTCACATTGGAGTCTAGTGACACAATCATAGCTCACTGAATCCTTGAACTCCTGGGCTCAAGTGATCCTGCTACCTATCATCCTGAGTAGCTAGGACTAGAGGCATGTGCCACAATGCCTGGGTGCTTAAAAATTTTTTTTTGTAGAGGTGGGGTCTTGCCATGTTGTCTAGGCTGGTCTTGAACTTCTGGCCTTAAGCAGTCTTCCCACTTTGGCCTCCCAAAGTGCTCAGCATGAACCATTTTGCCTGGCCTTGGAATGTGGAAGTCCAAGATGAAGGTGCCGGCAGGGTTGACTTTTGAGGCTTCTCTACTTGGATTGCAGATGGCTGTGTTTTCTCTGTGTCTTCAAATGGCTTTTTCTCTGGGCACATGTATCCCTAGTGTCTCTTCTTCTTACTAAAGACATTAGTCCTATTGGATTAGGACTCCACCCACATGACCTCATTCAACCCCTTTTAAGGCCCTATCTCTGCATACAGTCACAGTGGGAGTTGGAGCTTCAACATATGAATTTTGGAGAATACAATTTAGTCCATAACTGTAGTATTCATTTAGGATACATAGAGTATATAATACATTTTAAGTTGTCTTAAATATATATATTGTATGTTACAAGAAAAATTAACCATTATTTATTTATTTCAAGACAGGGTCTTGCTCTGTCACCCAGGCTGGAGTGCACCGATGTACTCATGGCTCACTGCAGCCTCAGCCTCCTGGGATCAAGCTGTTCTCCTACCTCAGCCTCCTGAGTAGCTGAGATTACAGGCACATGCCACCATGCTTGGCTAGTTTCTAACATTTTTTGCAGAGACAAAGTTTTGCTATGTTGCTCAGGTGGTCCTCTCGCCTCAGCCTCCCGAAGTGCTGGGATTACAGGCATGAGCCCCTGAACTTGGCCCCATTAACCATTTTTTTTGAGACAGAGTTTCAGTCTTGTTGCCCAGGCTGGAGTGCAATGGCACAATCCTGGCTTACTGCAACCTCTGCCTCCCAGGTTCAAGTGATTCTCCTTCTTCAGTCTTCCAAGTAGCTGAGATTACAGGCATGCACCACCACACTTGGCTAATTTTGTGTTTTTAGTAGCGATGAGGTTTCCCCATGTTGGTCAGGCTGGTCTTGAACTCCTGACCTCGGTCTCCCAAAGTGTGGGGATTGCAGGCATGAGCCACCGTGTCTGGCCGCCTGTTAACCATTTTAAAAACGTGTTCTTTTATTATTTATTTATTTATTAGTTTTAGAATTTGTTCTGCTCAAAAAACTTGTTCTTAGAGGAGATATTTGTCCTCAGTATTTGTTACTGAGGACAAATTAGTGTAAGAGGACAAAAGTAGTGTAGGAGAACATTTGGAAATTTTGTTATTAAATAATACATTTGTTAGTTTGTATTGGATACAAAGAGTACATAAAAAGGGAAACAATAAAGGAGACCAGGTGCGGTCAGTTGTGGAGACCCCAGCCCAGGAGGCGCTGAAGGGATTAAGAAACAGAAACAAAGCTAGAGTGCAAAAGTGGGAATCAGAGTGGGATGGGATATCAGGGGACTGACAGCATTCCCAGCTGAAAGCCCAGAGCAGACTCTGACCCACGTATTTATTCTTTGCGAATAAGTGATTATTTTTAATGAGCAGGTGTTCTATATCTTTTTTTAAATTCCTTAATTTTTTATTCCTGGTACCACTACCACAATTTACAGGGCAATATACCTGATGTAATGAAAGGAAAAAGAAAAAGACAAAGCTACAATAGATAAAAGACCTCAGGAATACACATCTAATTGACACTACATTGCATTAATCAGTAGTTGCACTTTTTGCAAACTGTGGCTATGAGAGTCCTGAACAAGAAGGGTTTCCTGTTCCAGCTGCAGGAACTTTTCTGACTATGGATCATCGCTCCTTCTGTGGCAGATTTTTACAGTTCCTCTAATGCATTTGGGATGACTGTCTCAAAGTAACCTACAGCTTTCCTGACAACTTTTCACTCTCTCTCCTCCTAAGAACTGTAGCTGTTTTCTGCTGTTTTTAGAACCTTCTGCTACCACATTCACCACTTTCATCACCAGATCCATAACCACCGCCACAGGGACTGCCTGAGCTTCTTCCACCAAAACTGACGCCTTTCATGGGTCCATAATTTGATTGCTATTGTCCACTATAATTTCCAAAATCATTATAGTTCTCACCACCACCATAGTTACCACTGCCAAAATTTCCTCCTTCATAGTAACCATCATATCCTCCACCATCGCCACCATATCCACCACCTTGGTTTCCATATCCTGGTCCACCACCACTGTAGCCCCCTATACTACTATGACCAGGACCACTGCCATAGTTGCCACTGTCACCTCCAAATCCATTATATCCCCAATCACTTCCTCCATAACTACCTCTACTGCCACTACCTCCACCACCACAACCTCCTCTTCCACCAGAGTTTCCACCGTGGCCAAAATTACCTCCACCACCTCTAAAGCTTCCTCCGCGACCCATAAAATTGCCAGATTCACCTCCACAACCTCTCTGTAATCCAGCAGACCGCATCTCTTGTTTAGAAAGGGCCTTTTTCACTTCACAATTATGCCCATTAATAGTGTGGTAATTCTGAACAACAGTTTTATCAACTGTGTCATGATCATCAAAATTTACAAAAGCAAATCCTCTCTTTTTTCCACTCTGCCTGTCTTCCATTTCTTCTATGGTTTTAATATTGCCATACTTTTCAAAGTAGTCTCTCAAGTTATACGCTTCTGTATCTTCTTTAATACCACCAACAAAAATTTTCTTCACTGTTAGTTGGGCACCAGACTTTACAGAATCCTCTCTAGAAACAGCTCTCTTTGGTTCCACTACACACCCATCAACCTTGTGTGGTCAGGTACACGTTGCTGCATCCACCTCTTCAACACAAGAGTAAGTCACAAAACCAAAGCCCCTGGAACATTTTGTTTGGGGAATCTCTCATTCACGCAATCTGTGAGTGTGCCCCATTTCTCAAAATGTTCTCTTAAACTATCTGTAGCTTCAAAGCTCAGACCACCAAAAAACAGTTTTCTCAACTGCTCTGGTTCTTTGGATCGTGGCCCTCCATTTTGAGACTAGACTTGCCTCTTCCAACTTGAGTTCAATATCTCTTTGTTTTTTCATAGAACAAAGATAAAGGAGGCAAGCAGCTAGTACCTGTTCACTACTAATTAAAAATAAACTAGAAAGCATTCTTTACGAGGGAGAAATGGGGGCAGAGTCATGTATCCTGTGTTTTAAGAACTGGTTTAACTAGTGCATGACTGGTACATATTGTTTACTGTTCTATCACGCCCTGAATAGTTTTCTGCCTGGGGATGGCTTGGTGTTCCTTGCCATCATTTCTTAGTAAACGATATATAATCCATCACACACATCAAGACCTGTTCCTGTCAACCAGGTGAATTCTGTTTACTTAAAAAGAAAATAATATATTTGCATAAGGTTAGAAATCTGGGCTGTGTAGAAAGGTATAAGGTGGGCTGGTTGTGGTGGCTCACACCTGTTATCCTAGGACTTTGAGAGGCTGAAGTGGGAGGATCCCTTGAGCCCAGGAGTTGGAGACCAGCCTGGGAAATATAGCAAGATCCTGTTTCTACTAAAAATTAAAAAACAAGCTAGATGTAGTTGTGTGCACCTGTAGTTCCAGCTACTCAGGAGGCTGAGTTGGGAGGATTCCTTGAGCCCAGGAGTTCAAGATTGAAGTGAGCTATGATTGTGCCACTGTACTGCAGCCTGGGCAACAATGAGACCCTGTCTCAAAAAAAAAAAAAATACACACACACACATACACACGTAAGCTGAAGCAAATAAAATCTCTTCCTGTCCTTTTTTTTCTAAAGGCAACCACTATTAATGAGTTTTTTTCATTTATTTCAAGAAAAAAATGGGTTTATATTGTTTTGATATTTGCAAAAGTTAAGTGATACTTTTGGGAAGTTGGCATCCTGTTTGAGATTGGAAGTGGCACATGTCAGGCTTGCTGTGCTCTGTGGTTGGCTTAATGTTCACTGTATTTGGTAAATATTTGCTCATGCTTTGTGTCGTGTTTGAGGCTGTGCAAGTATCTTGCTGCATTGCCACTACCTAACTTTTTTTATTGTTGTTTTTAGTAACTGTCAATGGAAGAGAAAGGAATAAATGCCCCTTTCCATAGTCTTTAGCAGAATTTTAACTCATTTGTTTGTTTGAGATTTTTATTGACGTGTAGTTAGTTACATTAAACAGGCAATCTTTTTTTTTTTTTTTTTTTTGAGGCAGAGTCTTGATCTGTCACCAGGCGCCAGGCTGGAGTGCAGTGGCGCGATCTCAGCTCACTGCAACGTCCGCCTCCCGGGTTTAAGCAATTCTTCTGCCTTAGCCTCCTGGACAGGCAATCTTAAGTGTTAAGTTAGATGAGCTTTGACTAGAGTAACATACGCAGCAAACATCCCAATCATGAAATAGAGCGTTGTCATGCTCCAGAAATTTTCCTTGTTTTCATTTTCATTGTATTTTTTAAAAAATTAAAAAATTAAATATATTTTTAATTAATTCATTATTCTTTTTTATGTGACTCAAGTATATGACTCAACCATTGTGTCTTTCCTCATCTGTTGCTTGCACCGCCACCTTGATTCTGGCAACCATTCTTCAGTTTTCTGTTTCCATAGTTTTGCCTGTTCTTAAACTTCATAAAAATGGAATCACATTATATGTACTCTTTTGTGTTTGGTTTCTTTTTATTCAGTATAATATTGCTAATGTTTATCCATATTTTACATCTATCAGTGTTTTATTTCTTTTTATTGCTATATAAAATCTCATTGTATGAATATACCATGGTTTATCTAATTCTTTGATTGACTTTTGGGCTTGGTTTTAATTTGCATTTTCATGATGATTAATGATGTTAAAAACATTTTCTGTGGTTGTTGGGTGGAGTGGTCTGTAGATGTCCGTTAGGTCCAGTTAATAAAGTCTGAGATTAAGTCACAGTCTCTTTGTTTTTTGCCTCAATGATCTGTTTAATGTTGTCAGTGGGGTGTTGAAGTCTTTCACTATTATTATATGGCCGCCTAAGTCTTCGTAGGTCAAGCAAAACCTGTTTTATGAAACTGGGTATATCAATGGTGGGTTCATATATAGTTAGATAGGTAAGTGTTTTTGTTGGATTTTTCCATTGATCAGTAGGTAATACCCATCTTTGTCCTTCTTAATTGTTACTTGTTTAAAGTCTGTTTTATCTGATATAAGAATAGTGGCTCCTGCTCTTTCTTGTTTTCTATTTGGCTGGTAAATCTGTCTCTATCCCTTTACTTTGAGCCTGTGGGTGTTGTTACATGTGAGGTGGGTATCTTAAAGATAGCAGATGGTTGGGTTTTGTCTTTTTATCCACCTTGACACTCCATGTCTTTTAAGAGGGACGTTTAGCCATTTATACTCAGGATTAGTATTGATAAGTGAGATTTTGATCCCGTCATGTTGTTAGTTGGTTGTTGTATAGACTTGATTGTATAGTTGCTTTTTAGTGTCTCTGGGCTATGTACTTAAGTGTGTTTTTGTGGTAGTAGGTGTCATTCATCTGATTTCATGTTTAGTGCTCCCTTAAGGACCTCTTGTAAGGCTGGTGTAGTTGAAACAAATTCCCTTAGTATTGGCTTGTCTGAGACGGATTCTTTCACTTCTGAATATTAGGTTATTTCTCTTTCACTTATGATCCCTTTTTGATGGGATCGTTTGTTTTTTCCTACTGATTTGTTTGAATTCATTGTAGATTTGGGATATTAGTCCTTTGTCAGATGTATAGATTGTAAAGATTTTCTCCTACTCTGTTTACTCTGCTGACTGTTCCTTTTGGCATGCAAAAGCTTAGTTTAATTAGGTCTCAGATATTTATCTTTGTTTTTATTGCATTTGCTTTTGGGTTCTTGGTTTATGAAATCCTTACTTAAGCCAATGAATGGTTTTTCCAGTGTTATCTTCTAGAATTTTTATGGTTTCAGATCTTAGGCTGAAGTCTTTAATCCATCTTGGGTTGATTTTTGTATAGGTGAGAGATGAGGATCCGATAACATTCTTCTACATGTGGCTAGCCAATTATCCCAGCACCATTTGTTGAAAAAGGTGTCCTTTTCACACTTTATGTTTTTGTTGCTTTGTTGAAGATCAGTTGGATTTGGGAAGGATTCCCTCTTTTTGGATTGTGCAGAATAGTTTCAGAAGGAATGGTACCAGCTCTTCTTTGTACATCTGGTAGAATCTGGCTGTGAACCCGTCTAGACCTGGGCTTTTTTTCGTTGGTAGGCTATTAATTGCTGCTTCAACTTCAGCCCTTATTATTGGTCTAGTCAAGATTTCATCTTCTTCCTGGTTTAGGCTTGGGAGGATTCAAGTGTTCAGGAATTTATCCATTTCTTCCAGGTTTACTGGTTTATGTGCATAGAGTTGTTTGTAGTAATCTCTGATTGTGGTTTGTATTTCTGTGGAATCAGTGGTGATATCCCCTTTATCATTACTTATTGCATCTATTTGATTCTTCTCCCTTCTCTTTTTTATTAATCTGGCTAGTGGTCTATTTTGTTGATCTTTTCAAAAACCAGTTACTGGATTTATTGATTTTTTGAAGGGTTTTCTGTGTTTCTGTCTCCTTCAGTTCTGCTCTGACATTAGTTATTTCTTGTCTTCTGCTAGCTTTTGAGTTTTTTTGATCTTGCTTCTCTACCTCTTTCAATTTTGATGATAGGGTGTCGATTTTAGATCTTTCCTTGATTCTCATGTGGGCATTTATTGCTATAAATTTCCTTCTAGACACTGCTTTAAATGTGTCCCAGAGAGTCTGGTATGTTGTGTCTTTGTTCTTGGTTTCAAAGAACATCTTTATTTCTGCCTTCATTTCATTGTTTATCCAGTCAACATTTAGGAGCCAGTTGTTCAGTTTCCATGAAGCTGTGCAGTTCTGAGTTAGTTTCTTAATTCTAATTTCTAATTTGATTGCCCTGTGGTCTGAGAGACTGTTATGATTTCCATTCTTTTGCATTTGCTGAGGAGTGATTTACTTCCAATTATATGGTCAATTTTAGAGTAGGTGCAGTGCGGTGCTGAGGAGAATGTATAATTTGTGGATTTGGGGTGGAGATTTCTGTAGATGTCTATTAGGTCAGCTTGGTTTATATCTGAGTTCAAGTCCTGGACATCCTTGTTAATTTTCTGTCTTGTTCATCTAATATTGACAGTGGAGTGTTAAAGTCTCCCATAATTATTGTGTGGGAGTCTAAGTCTCTTTGTGGGTCCTTAAGAGCCTGCTTTATGTACCTGGGTTCTCCTGTATTGGGGGTGTACATATTTAGGATCATTAGCTCTTCTTGATGCATTGATCCTTTTGCCATTATGTAATGCCCGTCTTTGTCTCTTTTAATCTTTGTTGGTTTAAAGTCCATTTTATCAGAGACTAGGATTGCAACTCCTGCTTTTTTTTGCTCTTCATTTGCTTGATAAATCTTCCTCCATCACTTTATTTTTAGGCTGTGTGTGTCCTTGCACGTGAGATGGGTTTCCTGGATACAGCACACTGATGGGTCTTGACTTTTTATCCAATTTGCCAGTCTGTGTCTTTTGATTGGGGCATTTAGCCCATTTACATTTAAGATTAATATTGTTATGTGTGAATTTGATCTTGCCATTTTGATGCTAGCTGGATGTTTTGCCCATTAGTTGACGTGTTTTTTTATTGTGTCGATGGTCTTTACCATTTGGTATGTTTTAGGAGTGGCCGGTATTGGTTGTTCCTTTCTATGTTTAGTGCTTCTTTCAGGAGCTCTTGTAAGGCAGGCTTGGTGGTGAGGAAATCTCTCAGCCATTGCTTGTCCATAAAGAATTTTCTTTCTCCTTCACTTATGAAGCTTAGTTTGGCTGGACACGAAATTCTGAGTTGAAAGTTCTTTTCTTTAAGGTTGTTGAATATTGGCCCCCACTCTCTTCTGGCTTGTGGGGTTTCTGCAGAGAGATCCACTGTGAGTCTGATGGGCTTCCCTTTGTGGGTAACCCGACCTTTCTCTCTGGCTGCCCTTAGCATTTTCTCCTTTATTTCAACCCTTGTGAATCTGACAATTATGTGCCTTGGGGTTGCTCTTCTTGAGGAATATCTTTGTGGTGTCCTCTGTATTTCCTGGACTTGAATATTGGCCTGGCTTGCTAGCTTGGTGAAGTTCTCCTGGATAATATCCTGAAGAGTGTTTTCCAGCTTGGATTCATTCTCTCTGTCACATTCAGGTACACCTATCAAACGTAGATTAGGTCTTTTCACAGAATCCCATATTTCTTGGTGGCTTTGTTCATTTCTTTTCACTATTTTTTTCTCTATTCTTGCCTTCTCGTTTTATTTCATTGAGTTGATCTTCAATTTCTGATATCCTTTCTTCTGCTTGGTCGATTTGGCTATTGAAACTTGTGTATGCTTTGCGAAGTTCTCATGTTGTGTTTTTCAGCTCCATGAAGTCATTTATATTCTTCTCTAAGCTGTTTATTCTAGTTAGCATCTCATCTAACCTTTTTTTCTAGGTTCTTAGTTTCTTTGCATTGAGTTAGCACATGTTCTTTTAGCTCTGAGAAGTTTGTTATTACCTCCCTTCTGAAGCGTGTTTCTGTCAATTCATCAGATTCATTTTCCATCCATCTTTGATCCCCTAGGTGGTGAGGAGTTGTGATCCCTTGGAGGAGGAGAAGTGTTCTGGTTTTTGGTGTTTTCATCCTTTTTGTGCTAGTTTCTTCTCATCTTCATGGCTTTATCTACCTGTGGTCTTTGTAGTTGGTGACTTTCGGATGAGTTGTCTGAGTGGACATCCTTTTGTTGTTGATGAAGTTATTTATTTCTGTTTCTTAGTTTTCCTTCCAACAGTCAGGCCCCTCTGCTGTAGGACTGCTGGAGGTCCACTCCAGACCCTGCTTGTCTGGGGATCACCTGCGGAGGCTACAGAACAGTAAGGGTTGCTGCCGGTTTCTTCTGTTATCTTTGTCCCAGAAGGGTACCTGCCAGATGTCGGCCTGTGCTCTCCTTTATGAAGTGTGCCTTTGGTTTATGGCGGTCAGGGAGCTGCATGAGGAGACACACTGTCCCTTATAGGAGCTCAATTACTGTGCTGGGAGCTCCATTGTTCTGTGAAGAACTGTTGGGCAGGTACTTTTAAGTCTGCTGCAGTGGAACTCATAACCACCTCTTTTTCCAGGTGCTCTGTCCTAGGATGGTTGGCTTTATTTATAAGTTCCTGTTGTGCTGCTGCCTTTTTTCATAGATGCCCTGCCCCGTACGGAGTATTCTCGTCACAGTCTGCCAGCAGAGGTGTTGCTGAGCTGCCGCAGGGTCTGCCCAGCTGCTGTGTGAACTGCCTCGGTAGTGGTGGACTGCCTCAGTAGTGGTGGTCACCCTTTTACCCACTGAGCTGGACTGTCCTGGGTCCAGCTGCACTTGCTGTGAAACTCTCAATCCAGAGCATTTCGGATTGCTTGTTTTGTAGGGGTGGTACCCACCAAGCCAGTTCGTCTGGCTCCCTGTCTCTGCTCCCTCCCTTTCAGTTGATTGAGCAGCTCTGTCTCCCAGGCGTTCCAGGTACCAGTTGAAATGGCAGCCCAGATTTGTGTGAGTTTCTGTGCGCCATCCCAGCACTGGCTGAAACTGCCGTGGTAAAAATTTGTGGTGCTTTTTGGCCCAGGAATCTCCTGGTCTGTGGGCAGTGAAAATTTGTTTGGAAATGCTGTGGGCACTGACCCTCTGCATTGTTCTTGCTGGGAACTGCACTCCATGCTGTTCCTATTTGGCCATCTTGGATCCTCTCCTGTTCTTTAGAATGTCTGTTTATTCTTTGGTTGTTTCCTTAGCTGTACAGAAGCCATTGTCTATTTTTGTTTTTGTTGCTTTGCTTTTGAGGTCTTAGTCATAAAATCTTTGCCTAGACTGATGTCCTGGGGTGTTTCCTTTTTGTATTTTTATAGTTTCAGGTATTATGTTTAAGTCATCAGTCCATCTTAAGTTGAATTTTTTATATGGTGAGAAATAGGGATCTGTTTTTATTCTTCTGCATGTGGATATCCTGTTTTCTCAGCACCATTTATTAAACAGGTGTTCCTTCTCCAGTATATGTTAGTGGTAACTGAGTTTAAAATCACTTTACTTTAAATACATGGATTTATTTATGAGTCCTTTATTCTGTTCCATTGCTCTGTGTGTCTGTTTTTATAGCAATACCATGCTGTTTTGGTTACCATAGCCTTACAATACAGTTTGAAGTTGGGCAGTATGATGCCTCTAGCTTTGTTCTTTTTGCTCAGGAATGCTTTGGCAATTTGGATTGTGGTTGCCGTACAAATTTTAGGTTTATTTTCTTTCATTGCTGTGAAATTGTCATCAGTCTTTTGTTAGGGATTGTATTGAATCTGTAGATTGCTTTGAATAATATGGTCATTTTAACAATATGAATTCTTCCAGTTTATAAGCATGGCATGTCTTGCATTTGTTTCTGTCCTCTTCACTTTTTTCCATCAGTATTTTGTGGTTTTCCTCACAGAGGTCTTTTACTACTTTGGTTAAATTTATTCCTAGTTATTTTATTTTTTTTTTTGGTAGCTGTTGTAAATGCAATTGCTATCTGGATTTCATTTTCAGTTAGTTCATTATTGGTATGTAAAATCACCAGCTTTTTTTTTTTTTTGAGACAGAGTCTCACTCTGTCACCTAGGCTGGAGTGCAGTGGGTCGGTCTCGGCCCCCTGCAACCTCTGCTTCCTGGGCTCAAGTGATCCCACCTCAGCCTCCCTAGTAGCTAGGACAGAATCACTACTTTTTTGTATGTTGATTTTATATCTTTCATCTTATCTGGACCTGCATATGAGATCTGAGTCTTTTTTTTTTTTTTTTTTGGAGACAGTTTCACTCTATCACTCAAGCTGGAATATAGTGGCATGATCATGGTTCACTGCATTTTCCTGGGCTTAAGGAAACCATCCTCCTGCCTCAGCCTCTCGAGTAGCTAGGACCACAGGCACGTGCCATCATGCCTGGCTAATTTTTATTGTTTAAAATTGTTTTGCAGAGGATGGTGTCTCACAGTGGTGCTCAGGCTAGTCTTGAATTCCTGCTTTGGCCTCTCAAAGTACTGGAACAGCAGGCATGAGCCACTGTGTCCAGCCGAAGTCTGAGTTTTTTTGGTGAAGTTTTTAGGTTTTTCTAAATATAAGATCATGTCTTCTGCAAAGAGGGACAATTTTACTTCCTCTTTTCCAATTTGCTTCTCTTTTATGTTTTTCTGTTGCGTGATTGCTCTGGCTAGGACTTCCATTGCTATGTTGAATAAGAGTGGTGAATATGTGCATCCTGTTTTGTTCCAGTTCTTAGAGGGAAGTCTTTAGCTTTTCTTCATTCAGTGTCATGTTAGCTGTGGATTTGTAACATATGGCCTTTATTCTGTTGAGGTATGTTCTTTTTATGGCTAGTTTCTAGAGCAGTTTTATCATAAAGTGATACATTATTTTATCAGATATTTTTTCTGCATCTACTGAGGTGACTACATGATTTTTATTCTTCATCCTATTGATATGATGTAACATGTTTATTGATTTGCATATGTTGAACCATTCTTGCATCCCTGAATACAGTCTTACTTAGATTATGGTTTATTATCTTTTTAAAGCGCTTTTAGATTCAGTATGCTATTAATAATATTTTGTTGAGGTGTTTTGTATCTATTTTTATAAGGGATATTGGCCTGAAGTTTTCTTTTTGTGTGTTTCCTTGTCTTCTTTTGGTATTAGGGTAGGGATGACTTCATAGAATGAGTTAGGAAGAATTTTATTATCTTTCATTGAGATTTGGTATTAATTCTTCATAAGTTTGGTAGAAATTGGCAATGACACCATCAGGTCGTGGGCTTTTCTTTTTTGGGAGCCTTTTTATTACTCAATCTTTTAAATTTTCTTTAGTGACAGGGTCTTGCTCTGTTACCCAGGCTAGAGTGCAGTGGAATGATTGCAGCTCCTTGTAGCCTAGCCTAGAATTCCTGAGCTCAGGCGATCCTTCCAACTCAGCCTCCTGAGCAGCTAGGACCACAGGTATGTACCACCATGGCTGGCTAATTAAAATTTTTTTTTTTTGGTAGAGATAGGGTCTTGCTATATTGCCTAGGCTGTTCTCAAACTCCTGGACTCAAGCAGTCTTTTGACCTTTGTCTTCTAAATCACTGGTATTGTAGGCATGAGCCACTGTACCTGGTCTACTCATTCAGTCTTGTTATTTGTTGTTGGATTGTTCAGGGTTTCTGTTTCTTTCTGGTTCAGTCTCAATAGGTTGTATGTGTCCAGAAATTTATCTATCTTTTTCTAAGTTTTTCAGTTTGTTAGCAGGTAGTTGTTCATCGTAGTATCTGATAATATTTTGTATTTCTCTGGTATCAGAATGTCTCTTTTTTCATTTCTGATTTTGTTTATTTCGGTATGTATGTATGTATGTATGTATGTATGTATATGTGTTGGCCAGTCTAGCCAGTTGTTCATCAAGATTATCTTAAAAAAAAACAACAAAACTTATTTTCATTGATCCTTTGTAGTATATTTTTAGTCTCTGTGTTTTCTTTAGTTTTGGATGTTTATTTTCTTTTCTCTAGTAACTTTTTCTTTTTCTGAGATGGGGATTTGCTGTGTCACCCAGGCTGGAGTGCAGTGGCATGATCTTGGCTCACCGCAACCTCCACCTCCGAGGTTCAAGCGATTCTCCTGCCTCAGTTTCCCAAGTCGCTGGGGATTACAGGCAGCCACCACCTCAGCTAATTTTTGTATTTTTAGTAGAGATGGGGTTTCACCATGTTGGCTAGGCTGGTCTCAAACTCCGGACCTCAAGTGATTTGCCCGTGTTAGCCTTCCAAAGTGCTGGGATCACAGGTGTGAGCCACCATGCCAGCTATCTACTGATTTTGTTTTGGCTTGTTCTGACTGTTCTAGTTTTTTTCGGGTATATTAATATGTTTTTTACTTAAAATCTTTGTACTTTTTTGTCATATATATTTATTGCTATAAATTTCTCTCAAAACTGCTTTTGCACATCTTACAGGTTTTATATGCTGAATTTGTATTTTTACTTGTTTCAAGACATTTCTTGATTTCTCTCTCAATTTCTTTCTTGACTCAGTGGTCATTCAGGAGCATGTTGTTTAATTTCCATGTATTTGTATCATTTCCAAAGTTCTTGTTACTGGTTTCTAGTCCCCCCGCCGATCTCCCCGCATTGTGGTGTGAAGATATTGATATGGTTTTGATTTTTTAAAAATTGGTGAGGTTTTAGGCAATACCATTCAGGACATAGGCATGGGCAAAGACTTAATGACTAAAACACTAAAAGCAATTGCAACAAAAGCCAAAATTGACAAATGGGATCTAATTAAACTAAAGAGCTTCTACACAGCGAAAGAAACCATCATCAGAGTGAACAGGCAACCTACAGAATGGGAGAAAATTTTTGCAATCTATCCATCTGACAAAGGGCTAATATCCAGAATCTACAAGGAACTTAAACAAATTTACAAGAAAAAGAACCCAACCCCATCAAAAAGTGGGCAAATTATATGAACAGACGCTTCTCAAAAGAAGACATCTATGCGGCCAACAAACAGGAAAAAAAAGCTCGTCATCATTTGTCATTAGAGAAATGCAAGTCAAAGGAAATCAGATACCATCTCACGCCAGTTAGAATGGTGATCATTAAAAAGTCAGGAAACAACAGATGCTGGAGAGGATGTGGAGAAATAGGAACACTTTTACACTGTTGGTGGGAGTGTAAATTAATTCAGCTATTGTGGAAGACAGTCTGGTGATTCCTCAAGGATCTAGAACCAGAAATACTATT